>JAHLGO010000436.1:5897644-6018057 GCA_020615895.1 Ceriops decandra
ACATTTTTATTCAAATTTAACTTATTTTTACTTTTTTTAAAAATTTTGAGTAATTTGTTACTTAAATTATGTAAATTATATAAAAAGACTTAAAATTTATATAATAATATGATTCATTTGAGTTACTACATAAGTTAGGTGTTTTATAATTTAAATATGACATATTTATTTATTATTAAATTTTAAGTAACTTTTTACTTAAATATAGAAAATTATGTAAAAACTTTTTAAATTTGAATAACATTAAAACTCATTAATACTTAATAAAAAGTCATTTAAAAAATTATTTAAATTATATATTTTTATTTAAATGTGATATCTTTTACTTTAGGTAATCTTACTTTATAGGTATTAAATAACTTAAAAAAGATAATTTAATTTACTCTCTTAAAAAAAAGTTGAATTAAATTTTTTCTTAATATTTATTAAGTAGTAACATCTTCTTTAAAAAAATCACATAAAACATAGTAATCATCATATGATATGGAGTTACTTGATAATGTCATCTATTTTCTTAATAATAATGGTACTAATAATATATTAAATCTTAATCAAATTTGTAACTAAATAAGTATTTACTACCAAACTTTCATTTCTCATAATATAGATATTTTTTATCAAAAAAATAAAAATAAATAAGAGTCACATAAACTTTATATTTATATTTAAATTTTTTTAATAAAAAAATTTTACCTTTTAATCATAAAAAATATTTTAAATATTTTATTGACACTTTTTACCAATTATCATTGTCGTTGCAATTATTATTATTATTATTATTATTCACTTAAATTATTTATTTAAATTACTAAACATTTTGTTATTCTCGGTTACGGAGGGGGGAGAGCGGAGAACCCGACAACCAAGTCAGGTAGGGGTGATGGCCGGTTTGGATGGACGTGATTGATTATTCCCACTTGCCACCGCCCATGTGTTTCACTTTCATACCTATTTCATATTTTTTTCCCTGCCCACTTC
Source organism: Ceriops decandra (assembly GCA_020615895.1). Taxonomy (NCBI): domain Eukaryota; kingdom Viridiplantae; phylum Streptophyta; class Magnoliopsida; order Malpighiales; family Rhizophoraceae; genus Ceriops; species Ceriops decandra. The sequence goes on from JAHLGO010000436.1 coordinate 5,898,623, forward strand.
CTTCAAGTATTTCTTTTTTGTTTTTTTTGGTACGGCAAGTATTTCTTTTTTGTTAATTGTTCTTCGTAGGGAGGAGGTGGGCCACATACTTGTTCCGGGAAGCTTCCCGTTTGATTAGTTTTTCTCTGACTAGTGCATATCTTCATCATTCCTGGTCCCAAAAATTCTCAGTATACATTGTTCCGCGAAGCTTCCCGTTTGATTAATTTTTCCCTGACTAGTGCATATCTTCATCATTCCTGGTCCCAAAAATTCTCAGTATACATCTGACTGCACCTAAGCCTCTTGAGATTGTCTACTATTGTCACTTCAAACACAACTAAAGTTCCTTGCTTTTCAACTTGCACCCAATAGGGAGATGGCAGAAGGATTACTGTTTGGTGTTGTAGAGAGAATTGTTGAAAAATTAGGCTCCTCTGCTCTTCAAGAGATTGGCCTTTGGTGGGGTGTCAAAGAAGAGATTGAATCGATGAGCCTTACAGTTCTCGGTGTCAAAGCCGTGCTTCGTGATGCAGAACACCGGCAAACACAAGGTGATGTCGAAGTCAAAAATTGGCTCGGTAAGCTGAAAAACGTCGTGTACGATGCAGAGGACTTGCTGGATGACTTTTCCACCGAAGTTCTGCGGCGAAAGGAGAACAAATTGAGAAATGAGGTACGCCTTTTCTTTTCAAGTTCAAACCGGCTTGTATATGGCCTTAAGATGGGTCACAAAATCAAGGCAACTCGGGAGAGACTAGATCATGTTATGCGTGTCGGAGAGCGGTTTAAATTCCTGGAACTTCCCGTTGACAAGTCAACGCTGGTGATGGCTGGAAAAAGAGAGACACACGCCTCTCCCCCTAAAGTTGTGGTTGGCAGAGAAGATGATGAGAAAAAGATTAGAGAACTTCTTTTGTCTGAGAACTACCACGAGACTAACGTGATTGTTATTTCGATAGTTGGAATTGGAGGATTGGGAAAAACCACGTTGGCTAAGCGCGCGTACGAGGATGACAATGTGAAGAAGCATTTTGATTTAAAGATATGGGTTTGTGTCTCGGACAATTTTAATGTAAGATTGATAATGGAAAAAATTTTAGAATCTGTGATTGGAAGTAGAAGTGAGATACACTTGGGGTTGGACATTGAGACGTTACAAAAAAAAAAATTATAAAGAAATTAATGAAAAAAAATATTTTTTGATATTAGATAATATTTGAAAAGAAGATATTCAATTATGGTATTCATTAATAGATTTGTTAGGTGATGGTTTAAGAGGAAGCCGAATATTAATAACTACACGTTGTGAAAGGATTGCAACCATTACAAGTCAAGCAATACATAAATTGAATGACTTGTTTAACGAGAAATCTTGGTCCTATTTGCTCAAATGGCATTTGATCAAGGGTATGCGCCACCAATATCAAAGCATGAAGCAATTGGTAAGGAAATTGTTGCAAAGTGTAAGGGAGTTCCCTTGGCTATAAGGGTAATTGGGATTCTCATGCGTTCCAAAACAACATTTGAATGGGAAACATTCAAAAGTAGTTGATGATGATGGATAAAGAAGAAACTAGTATCATGGCAACTCTTAAGTTGAGTTATGATCATCTTCCTTCACATTTAAAACATTGTTTTACTTATTGTAGGTTATTTCCAAAAGACTAAGAAATTTATGTGGACACATTGGTTGATTTTTGGATGGCACAAGGATTTATTAGGTTATTAGATAGAAGTCAATGTCTTGAAGACATTGGTCGAGAGTATTTCATGGATCTCCTATGGAAGTCTTTCTTCCAAGATGTAGTTGTAGATGAGTTGGGGGTAGTAAGGAGTTGCAAAATGCACACTTAATGCATCATCTTGCTTCCTCAGTAGAAACTCGGCATATCTCATTTGATACAAATTGTAACAATTGGCAAGATCCAGGATCTGTGCTTGAAGCAAAATGTCTGCGGACATTTTTGGCACCAGATGGACATTATGGCAATAAAATAGGCGAAGCGCAATGCCATGCAATTTTTTGTAATTTGCGGCGTTTACGGCATTTGGATCTACAAGCATGTACTGAGACAGTGCCCAATTCCATCCGTAAATTGAAGCAGTTGAGGTATCTTGATTTGTCTCGGAATTGGAAGATCAAATTGCTGCCACGTTCAATTACCAGATTACAAAACTTGCAAGTGCTCAAACTAGAGGGATGTTATCGGCTTAGAAAACTACCCAAGGATATCAAAATGCTGGTCAATCTCACGAAACTCGACATCGATGGTTGCTATCATTTGACTCATATGCCACGTGGGATTGGAGAGTTGACTTCACTGGAGAGATTAACGAGATTCATACTGCCTACAAGTGAAAACTCGAAACGGAAGAGTGAAGGACTGGGTGAATTACATGACTTGAACAAGTTGGGAGGAATGCTCAGTATTGAGAATTTGCCGCATCCTGGGAATGGAAAAGGCAATCAGAAGGGTACTACTACTCCCACTACCACTGGTGTAGCCAAAACTTGTGTAGCGGCCAATTTGAGTGAGAAGCCGCGTCTACAAGAGTTGAAATTACATTGGGTGCCATTGGATGGTGACGATGATATTGATTTTAATGGAGATGACATGTCATTGGAAGCTCTGCGGCCACACCCAAATTTGAAACGCTTAGAAGTGGAGAATTATGGAGGAATAAATTTTGCCAACTGGCTTTCTTCCCTCACGAATCTGGTAAGGCTTGAGTTGTGTCGGTGCCCGAAATGCCGAAGTCTGCCGGCATTGGATCAACTCCCTTCGCTAAAAGAACTAGAAATCAGGAGATTAACTGATCTGGAATACATAGATATGAGTATTTATTCTGCGGTTGGAGGAGGAGGACCAGATATCTGTAGCAGCAGCAGCAACAACAATAGCATGGTCTCCTTCTTCCCTTCCCTTGAGTCACTGTCACTCATCGACTGTCCCAATATGAAGGGATGGCGACCATCGTCACCGTCATCTTTGCTTCCCCAATTTCAGCGTCTTTCTTCTCTGGAGATTGTACTTTGCCCAAACCTGACTTCAATGCCACCGTCATCCCCATCCTTGAAAGTACTGAGCGTATCTTCAAGCAGCTTCAAGTCATTGGAGCAAATGCTCAAGGGGACGATTTCTCCAGCAAATGAACCCTCGTCTTCTTCTCGTCAATCTAATCTCTCTTCATCTTTGAGACAGCTGAGTATTTATGCTATTGAGCAACTGCCAGAAGATTTTCTGCCGTTGGAGTTGCTGCAAACCCTCACTTCTCTGGAGTATTTATACATTAGCAGTTGCCGGACATTAACTTGTCTACCTCATGCGAAAATGCTACTTCTCACTTCCCTCCAGAGTCTCCAGATTAGTAATTGCGAAAATCTAGATCTGTCCAATTATGATGATGACAGCAACAGCAACAGCAACAAGGACGATGCTATTCTATCTCAAGGGCAAGGCCTTAGAAGCCTCATCTCTCTTCACATTTATGGTATCCCAAAGTTGGTGTGTCTGCCAAGGAGGCTTCTGCTGCATTCAATTGACCTGAAGAGGCTCATAATACGGGGTTGCCCTAATTTGGCGTCCTTGCCGGAGTGGATACCCAACCTCACCTCATTAAAATCTTTAGAGATTGAAGATTGTTTCCAACTGTCAGAGAGATGCACAAACAACATGGGCGAGGATTGGCCCAAGATTGCCCACATCCCTAACATTGAAGTCGATTGGAGATTCGTCCAGCGGGATGGCCGCTATGAACTTTGATTTGATAAGAGGAATCCCTCAACATTTCCTTTCCAATTTCGGCAGGTTCCTCCTCCTACTGCTCTCTTCTTTTTATCTCCATCTCTATCCATTTTGTTTCTATTAAAAAGAGAGCCTATGATGCTGTTTTTCTCCTACAAATTAACAGATTTCTTCTTTTTTTCTTTTATCAAAAAATCATTGTAGGCATCTTGAATTGACATTTCATCTTTCCTTATCAAATTGTATCATCAAAACTAGCAGCATCATCATCTTGCAAAACACTCATGTATTTCATCCCACTGGAGTTTCTTATGTATCTGAGAGTGTGTTGGGTTTGTGAGATTCACAGATTGGGATATTTTGATTTTTCATTTCCTCAGTATGGAAGTATAAATCAATGTTGAGGTAATTTTTTGGTCTTTCATGCAGTGAAAAGAAATTGCTCTCAAAATAGTGAGTCCTTTGTTTTCCACTAGAGGCCAGAAAAGAGTAACTGATGTCTAAGGACCAGCCTAACATTGCTCACATCCCTAATATCCAAATTGGAGAACCATAATTTCAGTTTCGTGGGATTTACTATATTTACAACAACCCTTTGTACTTTGAGTAGGTTTGTAGTTGTCTTTTTCAATCTACAATATTTTTTAGTAGTGAACCTATGCTTGTTCTTTGGCAAATATTGATGAACTTTTAATTTTGGTTTTCATGAATATTTTGTAGGTCTTTTAGCAAATTTGACTATCAAATTACTGTAGGCACTATTTATACTTTATTGGATTTGTTGTAGGCACAGAGGTTAAAGGCATGAATGTTGCTGTCTTATTTTGAAAAGTAGTGAAAGTGGAATAACTACTGTAGCCATGATTAGTTGTGGGGCTTTTGAGCAAAGGTGGAGGTATGGTCCTTGTACGCTTGAAGAGGATAAGTTGCTTAGTGAACATTTGAAGTTATATCGAGAAGGTAGGTGGAGTTCTGTGCCAGGTGTGGTGGTAAGGCATTTATTATCAGCATATACCATTTAAAAAGAATGATTTTGCAATTTTCTTTTTCTCTTGATTTTGATTTAAAACTTGTGTTATTGCTATGTTGTTGCCAGGCTTAAATAGAAGTGGCAAGAGCTATAGGTTGAGCTAGGTAAACTGCCTTAACCCTGTGATGCCTGGCCTTAAAAGAGGTCTAATTACACCTTTGGAGGAGTGAATTATTATTAAGTTGCTCGCTTTCTGGGATTAATATGTAATGCATCTCTCTTAAATTGTACCTTTAAGATCTAGTTGTAGTTAGTTACTGTATTGTTAGACTTGCCATTCATAATTCCCTTAAAGTGCTAGTGAAGAGACACTTTTTGGTTAGAGAGACTAGCTGTTGTGGCAAAACTATAGTTATTTTCTATAATTTTTATGCAGATAGACAATTATTGCCAGATGCTTGACGAGCAAGAGAGACAATGATATAAAGAACTACTGGAGACCCCATTTCAAAAACAAAGAGAGGTACTCTTAAATATGAGAGAAACAAGAGGATCGAGTTTTAAATAAAAAATGGCAAAATTAGGATCAACAACAGCAAGAGCAACTAAAAGTAGAAAGTGACATGAAAAGTTTCAATAGTGCATGTGATGTATCTGGATAGGAAGAAAAGCTTTTTATCTATCCCACCTTCAAGTATTAATGCTTAGCTGTGATGTATCTGGAGGTTGTACCTTGGGCAGATTCTGTAACAATGGATGGGCTGTGGGGTGGCTTGTGGAATCTAAATGAACCATACATATGTAATTACTACACCGAGATGGCCATATTTGCTTTGGAGGGATCCTAGATATGGGTACAATGGGGTTACTAGTGCCACAACGTTATTCCTCAAGATTTTCACTTGTTCTGTATTATCAACCTGACTTTGTAGTTGAAATTTCTTTTGGGACTATTTACTTTATCATTATCACCACCTCAACCTTTCTTGTGTTGGAGGATGAGAACATCTTCTTTTAGCAACCTTATCTTTTGCTAAGGTTAATTTATTATTTTAAATGAATAATAAAATTTTTTTAATAAAATTATTTGACAAATTAGTATGCTGTTTAATGGAGAAAAAAACTTAGTGTTCAAAGTATTTTATAATAAAGAAAAAATGTGAAAAAAATTAATATCTAGTGTAATCCAACGCTTAAATTTTATACTTAGTAAAATTCAAGTTCTTTACATATTTTTAAAATTAGTATGTACAGAAGGATTTTATCTTCTCTGTTCTTCCCACCTACGACTACAAGATATAATATTTTGTTACTCTTTGTCAATATGGTAGATGGACCCTTTTATTGAAAAAAAAATAAAAAGGAAAAATAGGAAGCTAAAAAACAAGAGTTTGTGAAAATTTGCAATGTTAATTAACTATTCTAGCAAATAATCTATTAAAATTTTTTAGTACATATTATTTTTCTATTACTTTAATTATAATAATTTGCTTTATTTCTACTTTTTCTTTCTTTTTTTTTTCAAAGAAAATCAATTATAATTAAAATGTGAAAAGATTGTATTATCCAGGAAACCCTAAAAACTTTTTAATCTATTTGACTCAAATTGTTGAAATTTTACATGAAGAAGGCCAAAAGAAGACAAATCAATTATTTTATGCTAGCTTTTTTTTTTTTAAAAAAAATGTCTAAAGCATACATCCGATAAATGTCAACAATGCCAATGGAAGGCGTCACCTGAGAACTATTCATGACGACTAATGGAAGGTACCAAATTATTGCGAACCAAATTAGAATTCAAATACTAAAAGTGAAATTATATATAAATGTGATTGAGTTAGGTTGGTACAACGAAGAGAGTAGTAGCAGCCATTGATTTGTTTTCACAAAGCTTACTTTAACTCAAATCTCATGCTAATACATACATACATATACACACGCATCACATGTATGGGGTAGACATATGTTTCGCATCATTGCATAACTTCCTATACCAATCATTGTTTCACGCAAAATAGTGTTGGAGATATTCATGCCTAGCCACTTATTTTTGGAACTCAGTTTTCCATTGAAATCCAAAATCCAAATTAGGAATGAATTATTGAACTGTTGCACATATGCTATGTTAACCAAGTAAACTGCACATGCACTTATGTTTTTTCTCTTAGAAATAGAGCAAACGATCATTAACTTCATTTCATCCCTCTCCTTTAGAACATACACTCTTATATGCCCTAAAACCAAAAATACAATTTCTTAAAAGAACCAATGACTCACCTTTTTGTTTTGCTACATAATAATTATATGTTTACATATTACACAAAATTGGAATTTCTGATAGTCAGTGTAATATGGTGGGGCAGACTCTGCAATTTTGGCACCAAGATGTCTATGGTACTATCCCAGTATAGAATTTTTGGTGAAAAGTTCTTTTCTCCAAGCAAGTCTGTTCCAAAAATAAAAATACTTTAGGATTGTAATTAAGATTACTTAGTATTATTTTGTGTATAGTATCTTTTTTTTTATAATTACATATATTTAAACCTTTCGACACATCTATTGAATTTATATATTAATATTTTATAATAAAATTAATAAATTAAACATTTAAATATAAGATTTTTGTACTTATAAGTATAGGAAAATTTAATTTTAATATCTAATTTAATATTTTATTTTAATTAATTTATTTAAATAGATACTTTCTCATAAGACCAAATAATTGATTTTAAAAAATTAATCACAACTTTTATGTATTATTTATAATTTAATTACTATATTTTTATATAATTTTTTTTGTAAACTATTAATATTATAATAATTTATTATATTGTGGTTATTTTTAAATTATATGATATTCTTTATAATAACATTCACAAGGCTAGATTATATATGCACTTACTAAATTGCAAAATAATATAGACATGAACTTTTTATATTCAAAATAATACAAAATTAGTTTGTATATCAAGAATTTCCAAAATATAAAATAAGTAGATAATTATATCAATGTTATATAGTGTTTGGCACAACATGTCTACTTTAACAACATTATTTAAACTGAATATATCATAAGCATTATATATATGACATGATAGGAAAATTTTTTTTTTTTTTTTTTTTTTTTTTTTTTTTTTTTTTTTTTTTTTTACAAGCTACAAATTGAGGTCATAATACCTTAAATTTAAGTTATGTGTTCATCGTGCAGGCAAATCAAATTTTTCAAAAAATGTATATATATATATATATATATATTTAATTTCCTTGGTTTCTTCATTGAAACCCCTTACATATATACTCTAATTTCCAATAATCCAAAATGACCAATTATTTAAATCCATTTTAACAAAATATTTGTTATTGGGCCATTTGTTTAATATTGATTTTGATTTGTTCCCAGCCAACAAAGTAACAATTAATCATATATATATATATTATTGTTTTCTATTGAAAAGTCTTAAACTAAGTCATCACACATGCAAACAATTGATGTCCAAAAAAAAAAATAATATATAAATGGTAAAGACATACTATTTCATTGTGATTGCACACATATTTTCATGTTGTACCGCTTAACAGGAACAAAAAGATGACACTAAAACATAATGATCATATTTTTGTTGTAATTGAAATTATGAGGCTAAATAAATTGAGGTATAACCATTTTCTTTTTGTAAGATTACTTTGGTGGTTCATATACTTGTTATTTTATAAACAAAATCAGAAATTATGTCTATTGTTAATTTTTATTTAATTAAGTGATTATAATTGATTTAAACTATGATTAACTAATTTTAAGGATATGATAATTAGGTAATTATCTCTTTAATTAATACATTAAAAATTAAATATTTTGTATTAATCTTTAAACATATAGGTCACCTAAGGCTTCTTCTTCCAAGTATCCAACTTTCTTTGTTTTTTCACATCTTTAGTTGTATTTGAGCACTGCAAATAAAAGCACTAACACCCTTTCTCCTATGCAAAAACCAAAGGAAGTAAAAATAAAGGTTGAAGCATTCAAGAAAGGCATATATAATATATATGTTTAATTAAGAGCTTGGAGCGGTTGAGGGTTTTAATTATTGGTGTTTGGAATTTTATTTCATTTTGGATTTTGAAAACTTTAGATTTAGGGATATAGGACAAGGGACTGTGGAAATGAAAAGGATAAAGAACAAGATAAACAGATAGGAGACTTTTGCAAAGAGGAGAAATGGGTTGTTGAAGAAAGCTTATGAGCCATCTATGCTTTGCGATGCTGAGGTTGCTTTTATCATCTTCACTAACCATGGTAAGCTCTACAAGTTTTGTAGCACCTCTAAGTACGATCATTTTCTTCTTTCTTTCTGATCTCTACTCTAAGTTTTTATCTTGCATCTTGTCTAATTATATATGTGTTATGTAGGTACCAGTTTAATATCTCTTCCCAAGACTTATGGGATCTATTTTCTTTGCCGGTTTCTTGTTTTGTTTTCATAGATCTTGGGTGTCATGAACTTCATTAATTCCTTCCTTCTTTAGAATTCTTAACTGTATGTTCTTTTTGACTTGTTGGGGTTGATTCTTTCTTGAATTTTGATGAGCATTGATTTAACACCCTATCTTTAGAGAGATTTATTTGCCTGTTTGCTTTTGCTATGATTTTTTTTAGTTTAAAATTTTGTTCTCTTTTTGTTTGAGCTGAGGTGTCATTCTTTTTTGCTCTATGATCTCTGAATCAAATATGAAAATCTTTTTTTTTTCACTCTATATGTTAGAACCACATTAGTATTAATTTGATTGATGCCATTGATTGCATTAATGTTTTGCAATTTGAAAAAAGAAGCACATCTTTGCTTTTTCTTATAAACTTCTTCTCTAATTAGCACGTTGTTTGTTGCTTAACATTTGATTGATTATTGGTAAAAAAAAAAAGAAGAGAAAGAAACAAAAGAAGGGAGTACTCGCTATAGTCAAGATATTCTTGTAAGTGTAGTATTAAATTTGGAAAGATTTTCCTTGGTGACTTATCTTCCAATAAACATAATGTGATCAAATTTCTTTTGTATTAAATAATATCACTGAGAAGCCATCAAATGGGATTCAGCTTGTTTATAGTTAATTATCTTTCTCTTCGAGATATTTAACAATGATAATTGTGTTGATTAATCTGTATGACTTTTAATTATAAAAATTAACTTCATGCTTCCTTTTAAATTGGCAATATAAATGTTTTAATCCAACATCTCAAGTTGCTAATCCACTAATCCACAACCATAAATTACAATGCAATTATTGATTTAATACATATATGGTACATGTTTTGGATTGGCAATCAATTTGTAATCACATTATTGCTTGTAAATTGCAATTTTAAGATTTGGTTCAATATTTTAGTTCTCTTGCTTAACGTCTAAGAAAATTTGTAGGAATAACATGATAATGTTTTTCATGTTAGGTTCCTTTATTTTGCAAGCTACTTAAGAAAGTTCATTAAAGGATGCATTATCACAGAAATCAAGCATTCCTCAAACTGCATTTGGATTGCAAGCCATGCATTTAGTTCTTTTATAGTGAAAACCAACTCGTGGAAAATTCTAATCAAAAGCATTGCTAAAAGTAAGGGTTTCAATCTCATTAAGCCTGGCACATCATTATTTGATGCATAAATTTTAAGTCTAATATTTTGTGTATCATTTCGACATTTAATATACATGTAATATTTTATCTACATATGGTATTTAATATACGAAGTAGACCTTGTAGAATTTAAACTAAGTTTGCCTAGTCATTTATTGGACCTCAACATTTCCAAAAATATAGTTGAGGCATGTTGGCCTTTTGGCGCCAATTATTGGAGCCTTATTTGTATTGAAATCCTTCCAACTTATTAGGGAAAGTGGAAACTCAATGGAATCATATCTAAGGCATTTTAATTTGACCATTAATGGTATTCCTAGGCATAATGGAAAAGACATGATTTAAAATATGGAATATCTATTCAAGTTCTTATACATTTAGGTTTTGACTATTCTATTATTGTTTGTAGCTTTGGAATTGTGTGAAACTCTCATAATACAGTTTATATTTTTAAGACTAAAAGTGAACTACTACTAATGACATAAACTAGCTATTTTGAATAAACTCAATTCATTTAATTGCACTAGTGAATAGGGCTTGATACAATTTTTCATCTTCTATGGACCATTTACATGATCTAAAACTTTAATGATTGTTCTCTTACTTTTTCATAACTATAAATTTGTTTGATAGATAAACATGAATATTTTATTAGGAAGTCCTTTCAAAAGTAGAATGTTCTTTTGCATTTCTTTCTCCATTCTCACATGCTTAAGACTTTGGAAAGGGATCAAAAGTGCAGTTATGGCTTAATTAAAGTCAACAAACTTGCTGAAGAGCTCAAAGTAAGATGTTATATTCTGTGTCATATGATGAGATTCTGTTTTCACCATATAGCGTGGCCAAAGGTTATGTTTTCATTATATCTTCGATATTTTTCCAACCCTAGAATCAGTTTCATGGCAAAAGCTTATAATAGCTTATCTAAATACTGTAGATACTGTTTGAATGTTAGAGATGTGTTGATTTTATACTTTGTATACATTTTTTGTTGACCTAATTACAGGGTAATTAACGGGAGTACTTGAAACTAGAAGCTTGACATGAGGCCTTGCAATAAACTCAAAGGCAAAGAAAAGTTAAAACAAGCAGCTTCCCTTGTCATTAAGTATGACTGTATGAGCAATCTTATTCATGAAACACTTGTTTGGCATATAGAAACCTTCTTGGAAAGGACTTGGAAGGGTCATTAAAGCAAGTTCGGTCCACTAAGGTAGCTTAAGTTTTGCTATGGTTCTTTAAAATTGACATCAAAAGTTCGCTTAGCTTCACGGCTCCATCATTACACTACCTATTCTTTTGTTAGTTAATTCTCCATGCACGCATGTTCTTTCTTGCCATTAGAAGTTTAGAGTTAAGGGTGAGAAATAAAGTGATAACAAAGTCAATTTGGGATAGGTGAGAAGAGATGGTGCAAAGTGGGGTTTTGTGCTTTGTCCTAACAAGAAGCTGATGTTATATCTGGGTTATTTTCAGCTGTTCTTTTCTTGCAATCAGTCTTCAATGCTACAAATTCTTTTCCATTCTTTTTTTTTCTTTTGTTGGTATAGAATTTAGAGAAAAGAATTGTGATCATTAGTCATATTCTTGTACCAAGATTACAAAGTTATTTATAGGACTTCTACAAATACTACCTAAAAAAACAAATCTATAAAATACTACTATAATCCCATAAATTAAGGGATACTAATAAATAATTTTTTAACTAATTATTTACAGCTCTTTCATAATAATTGGGACCCAAAAAATCTGGATTGAATATTCCTAATAATTAGATCCTAAAAATCAGGATAATTCAACACTTTCCCTCAAATTGAGGAATAAATGTCTTCCATTCCCAGCTTGGAGATTATTTTGTGAAAGATCCCACCATTAAGTCCTTTGGTTAACACATCAGCTAGTTGATCTTTGGAAGGTATGTAGAACATACAGATCAACCCTTCTTCTGCCTTTTCTTTGATGAAATGTCTATCAATTTCAATATGCTTCGTCTTATCATGTTGTACGAGATTATAAGCAATATTAATTGTTGATTTATTGTCACAATACAGCTTTATAGGACCCTCCCACTTGATTTTCAAGTCTTCTAGGATGATTTTAAGCCATAATAACTCACATATTCCTTAGGCCATTGCTTGAAATTCTGATTCAGCACTTGATCTTACAACTACATTCTATTTTTTACTTCATCAAGTCACTAAATTTCCACCAAGAAAAGAGCAATAACTAGATGTTGACCTTTTATCCACCAAGGATCCTACATATTCAACATTGCTATAAGCTTGCAGCACCAATTTTTGATTTCTCTTGAATAGGAATCCTTTTTCGAGACTTCCTTTTAAATAATGTAGCACTCGATTGATGGCTTGTAAGTGTGATTCTTTTGGGTCATGCATAAATTGATTAATCACACTTACTAAATAGGCAATATCTGACCTAGTATGAGCAAAATAGATGAATTTTTCAACCAATTTTTGATACATTTCTCAATCTACAGTAGGTTCTTTATTTGCATCCCCAACCTTTTTATTAGGCTTAATAAGTATGGCTACTGGTTTACAACCAAGTTTTCTAGTTTCCTTCAAAAGATCAGTCATATACTTATGTTATGAGACAAAAATTCCTTGTTTATAGTAAGAAAATTCAATGCCAAGAAAGTATTTGAGTCTTCCTAGCCCTTTTATTTCAAACTCTTTAATCAAAGACTGCTTTAGCTATTATTTCTCCTCCTCATCATCACCTGTGATAATAATATCATTAATGTACATTAGAAGTGTTGTCACCCTCCCTTTTGTTGAATGCTTAATGAAGAGGGTATGACCACCTTGGCTTTGTTTGTAGCCTGAAGCTTTCATAACTCTGGAAAATCTCCCAAACTAAGCTCTAGGTGATTGTTTGAGCCCATATAGTGCTTTTCGTAATCTATATGCTTTATTTGTTGTCTTTTCTCCTTCAAATCCCGGTGGAATACTTATGTAAATCTCCTCTTCTAGGTCTCCATGTAAGAATGCATTCTTCACTTGCCAATTAAAATGAGCTACTAAAGAGGGTAAAATCCTCACAATGTTCATCTTTTCCACCGGAGCAAATGTCTCATGATAATTTACTCTATAAGTATGAGTATAACCCTTTGCCACCAATCATGCTTTATATCTTTCAAGAGAACCATTAGCTTTATATTTCAAGGTAAAAACCCATTTGTAGCCCATAAGATTCTTTCCCTTAGGTTTTTTGACAATTTCCCAAGTTTGGTTTTTTTCTAGTGCATAAATTTCTTCTCTCATTGCATTCCTCCATTCTTCTTTAGACAATGCCTAAGATAAAGTACTTGGAATAGAAAAGGTGTTTAGACTCACAATGAAATTTTTATAAGATGGTGATAGGTGATCAAGTGACACATGAGTCTATTATCCAAGCTTCACTTGAAAGTTTTTTTGAGACAATTAGACTAAAAGAGAATGAAGACTTACCTAAGAGTGCTAAGGAACATACACCAGAGGGTTTATCAAAAGACCTTAAAAGCCCTTTAATTCTTTCTATGTCCTTACTGCTAAAGGATTCTTTCACCTGTCCTTTATTGTGATTGTGTTCAATTAGATTAGCCTGGGGCCTTGGCTGTCCTCCTTTGTTTCCCCACTTTTAGCTTAAGGTTGCTGGTTTGCCATTTAACTTCCAACAACGTTCCTTTGTATGCCTTGGCTTCTTATAGTAGCTACACCATAAATTATCTTGATTATCCCTCCATGTAGGCCTCAAAGCATCCACCTTTCCTCTTTCTTATGTTGACACATTACGAGTTACTAATGTTGAGCCTTCCAAAGCTTGAGGCTCTAGCATTATTCTCCTTCAACTTTCTTATACCTAGATTAGAGAGATTGTTTCTTCCAAAGAAGGGATTTCTTCCTTTCCAAGTATTTGAATCCTAACTTGGTCAAATTTAGAATTAAGACCTGCTAGAAAATCATATGCTTGATCCTTTTCAATAAAGGTTTTAGAGTTGCAGCATCATCTGCACACTTTATCTCAAATACTTGATAATGACTGAATTCTTGCCATAGATTTTGAAAGGAATTGGCATATTTCGTCACTGTTTTACTCCTTTGTTTTGTTGCATTTGTCTTTATCTTGATTTCATATACTTGTGCTGCATCTCAAGCCTTTGAATAAGTTCTACGAATAAAATCCCAAATCTCCTTTGCAGTTTTGAGAAACATACATGTATCACTTATGGTTGGAACCATTAAATCCCAAAGCCATGACATGATCATTGAATCTGCCTCATCCCATGCGTTGAACATGGGATCATTTGGTGTTGGACCTGTTTTGAAAAATGACTGAGTCTTCCTTTACCCTTCAAATAAGTCTTGATGAATTAAGAACATTTGAGATAATTCTTTTCATTTAGCCTATAAGTTGCTCTCACATTTTGTAGATCTCCAGTCATATGGTTAGTGTTGGGCTTCTCATTTTGACCTGAAGTATCTTCAAGTGGTTTTGTCTTAGACAAGGATAATTCCAGGTACAAAGAATGTACTTGGAAAGGAAGGACAAAAAAAAAAAAAAAAGAAGCAGACTACAAGTGAATGAGATTTTAGGGCAAAAATTGGGACAAGTTTAGAAACGAAAAGAGAAAAATATAACTAAAGAGATCACAATAATGATAGTTATGATCAAATGATTAAAGATAAAGACAAACCCAGTAATAAAGGCTGTGATTGGAAGATTATCACATCAATGAAGGATGCACTATAACACTAGCCTAGAAAAATGAGCCTATAACTTTGATACCGTGTAGAATTTAAAGAAAAGAATTGTGATCATTATTCATATTCTTATACCAGGATTACAAAGCTATTTATAGGACTTCTATAAATACTAACTATGAAAAACAGATATGTAAAATACTGCTATAATCCCACATATCAAGGGATACTAATAAATCATTTCCTAACTAGTTATTTATAGCTATTTCCTAATACTTATGACTTAAAAAATCAGGATTAAATATTCATAATAATCAAATCCTAAAAATAAGGATAATTCAATAGTTGGTCAATAATTTTTCTTTTTTTTTTGTCTTATCTACATTTATTTCTTTTACAATTTATTTTTTGGCAGCACTAGTTCTCCCTAATTCTTGGCTGACCCAGTATATGCTTGACTAGCTTGTTGATCTTCAAAACAAGGTACTTGCACAAATGATCTTAAGGCCTTTATGTAATCCAATCGGAACTTGCTTCAGTTGCCAATTGACTACTCTTTTAAGTACAGGAATAACTGTTGTTTAAAGTTAATAGAGCTTTGACAATAATGGTAATATCGTAAAACCTAACAAATTACTCATATTGTTAGGACCTTGCATTGATTCCACAAAATATTGGATGTTACTTAGCCCCATGCAACAATAGTGTGGTTTCCTTACGCTTCACAAATTTATAAACTTGATACTTGTATACTCTCTCAAGTCTCAACAGTTCTTAAACTGTGTAAACAGAAAAGTGCATGACACCAATATGCTATTTTCTCTATGTACATGATAGCTCAGTGTCTTGTAACCAACGAGTCTCTAAAGGTAGAATAATTGATTTTTCTTTTCTTTTTTTTTCTTGCATGCTCATCCTCTCTCAATATAAGTTAAAATAGTAGTTCATGAAACTCAATTGATTATTTCTGGTAGCTGGATGAAATGAGTGTAAGAAATAACATTCAACAATTATGGGATGGCAGTGAAACGAACATGTCATTCGATCACCAGCATGCTCAATCTCAGGGACTATTCCATCATTTAGATTGTAATCCCACTTTACAAAAAGGGTAAAGTACGAAAATTTAATTCTTGTATCTTCTCTGATTCCTTTCAAATATCACTTAATTATTGATCAATTGGCTCTTGTGATAACTCTATGTCCCCTTGGTTACACATTATGCATGTAGGTACAATCCTCCAAGCTTATAACGAATAACTGCCATAAGTACTCATGCCCAACAACAAGTTAAATGGCTTCATCCCTAAATGGATGTTGTGAGATTTTTCGTTCTGCCTTATTTTCCATAAAAAGACATAATTGCTTCTTAGTGTTGGCAATATTGTAAATAATGAATTTTCAACAAAATATACACGCTTGATTATGGTGGCGCATGCATTAATGCTTAATATTTAAAGGGCCCTTAGCATTAGCCCATAGGCATAAAAGAAATTGGCAAGTGTTTTGCTACAAAGACTCAAGAAAAAGCTATTATCTATTAAACCTATTGGTTTTAAAAGTAGCTTTAAAAAATAATGTGTAAAATTAACGGTATACTTTTAACTCGAATATTTTGTACATTTTTAAGGGGCATTGAAGGAATTCGAAATTGAACTACGTAACATAAAAATTGAGCCTAGTACATAAAGACATGTTGATACTAGCCTCCCAACATCGGGTGGTTCATTTTTGGGTAGCAATGGTACGTTTATGTGCATTTGCATATGCTTAGGAAAAGAAGTTATTTCGATTGTTTTTTTATTCAATTCAATGCTTAACCAAAACAAAAGAACAAAATAAAAGAAAATATTAATAAATAATAAATTACATGAACTTAGATCAACCAAAGACTTCTATTTCTATGTAATGATTCAGACTAATGAATTTGTTCATGTAGATTGATTGTATCCGTATGAAAAAATGATAAATAAAAGGAAAGGAAGAGTTTAGAACATGAGTATTTTCACACTATTAATTCTTAAGGTATGCAAATTTAGAAAAAAGTAACTAATTAGTTTGGTATTCAATAAAATCTAATACGTAAAGTTAAAAATCTAATACATTAATATTCATTATATGCAAACATTTTGTTGCTTTAATTTTTGTACAGGACCCTTTGTTGACTCCTCACATCCTATATTAATATGGAGCTTTTTTTGTTAAATGCTTGGTATCCAACTTCAAAGGAACACAGGTCAAAATAATCATCAAGTTTGAAGTTTGTAATGATAACATCCACAAATCTACACCAAATGGATGAAAACCATTAACAATTACAACATGGGATATTGATCGGGGCTATATAATGAAATGTACTAAAGAGAAACGTATATGACCATATCCACGTCAAATAAAAAGTAGATTGGACCTTTGGATCTTTTAAACTTAACCCATTTATAAATCAATTAAAATTGTTATGAAAAAAACAACATAGCTTAACCATAATTAAAAAGAAAATTAACAATTTAAAATTGATTATGTCAAAATTTTAAAAATCCTAATTATTTGAATGAACATTAAATAGGAGGAAAGAGAGAGACATTTAGTAATTGTTATTGAGAAAAAGACTGAAATAAGGGATAGCCTTCATGTCGCAGACCAAGTAGCCCTAAGAACACTAAAGTCAATGATTTTTCTAAAAAGACATAAAGACATAAACTTCATTTACTACCAATTTTGAGGATAGAGTAACTTGAAGTTAAAAGGTATACATTTGAGTTGTAACTTCATAATTATAATAAATGTTACCTAATCTTGTGTTTGTAGAAGATAATGTCCTACTCATAAATTCCACATTTCTCCTTTTCTTTATCTTTGCAATCAACATTTCAACTTTCGATGGTGTATCTATCTCTACATGTTTGTCACTCTCCTTTTCTTTCTCTTGCACTCTTTTTCACTCTCTTTAGTTAAAAATTTTTATCTCACAATCTCAACTTCATATTATACTAATAATTAAAGTTCTACTGAAAATTTAGGGTTGTATGGAAGGGTGTCAATTTGGAGACTTTTTTATTTTTCTTTTTTCAAATTTGGAATTTAGAAAAAATATCATGTTTAAAAATAGTTAACAATTTTAATTGATTTATAAATGAGTTCGGTTTAAAAGATTTCAAGTCCTAATTAATCCTTTATCTAATGTAAATACTGTCACATCCTTTTGTGTTTAGTAAATATCATCATATGGCTTTCATTAGCGTGTTACATTATGGTTGTTAACGGTTTCCATCCATTTGGTGTAAACTTGTAGTAGATTTTTACCAAAAAATTCTACAATGTCTAAATTGTTAAAATTTTAAAGTTTTGATATGTTTGTTAAATTGTGATAAAGTAGTATTTTTTTTCTTTTATATTAACCCTTTTATTAATAATAATTTTTGGTATAATTAAAATAAAAATATACATGAAAAACACTTTGGTTCAAATAAAAATTATCAATTTACATAAATTAGATTAACTAATTATGAAATATAATTTAGCTAATCAAAACTTTGGCTTGATTAAGTTGTTGGTTAACTATGCTAAGAAATATTTGATTAAAAGTAGTTTTACTAGAGAATAGAAATGAAAATGAGAAATTTTCATTATTGGGTTTTGATAAAGAGAAATCTAATTTCCTTATTTTCTTTACAAAATAGATAAAATATAATAAAACAATATAAATTTTCTAAATAAATTATTAATAAAAATAAATAATAAGAATGAATATTTTTGTTTTATAATGACATTAAATATTTTTAAATTATGATAATACTTAAATCATCAATGATAGTTATATTATTATTGTATATATTTTTATGAAAATGTTTATATACATATATAGCGTTATATAAAATAATAATAATCATAATAATAATTAGTATTATAATGAGAAAAAATTGTAGAGATTATATTATTATTTTTATAATAATTTTGTATTCTAATTTTAACCCTAAATTTGGAAAACTACAAAAGATATTTTATTTTTATTTTTGAGTTATCTAAATAGATTATAAAATTTTCTATTCCACTCCTGATTTAGATTAATTTTGATTCCAAACTATAAATCAAATCGACGCTAATCACTATTAGACAACCATATTTTTCAAACAACATAATATATACAAGAAAGATAATTAGACGTGTGGGATGGGATTCTAGAAGAATAATTGGATAAGGTAGAATGCCCTCAGCGAATTCTGCAACTGTGACAGCTCTTGCAGTGGCTATATTGGTCTACATGAAGGAGTTGGATCACCTAATTTTGCCGTTGCGCTTGTTTTAAGTATTTGATATTGTGATTTTGTTTATTTGTTTGGTTGTTTGTTTGTTTTGATACCTTTGCATTTATGGTTTTCTGTTAGCATCTTTTCACCTTTGTGCCTGTAGATGCGGAATGCCTGTGTCGATGAGGCAAGCTCATTATATTGCTTGTTCTGCTTTTGCTGCTAATCTACGGTTCATAAATGAGCGGACACCAAAGTCGTAAATCTGGGCGTCTCAGGGAATTCTGCTTTCATTTATTGTTTTAACGAAAAAGCTACTTTTGCTAAAGTAGACTGATTTTCTTCTGACACTAGCTGCTTTGCTTGGCTTATTTCTCATGCTTCTTTGCATATCTACTTGCATGGCCACTAATTTCCATAAATCCATTTTGAGTAGACCTTCATGCTGTTGATATCGAATTTTCCACAGGTTATGTATGGTGCTTCTGGTGTCAGACTTCATGCTGGTCGCCAAGCTGAGGTGAGATCATTCATTGCAGTTAGTGCAATTAATGTTCTGTACATAAATATACATCAATACTTTGGAATCTTGGCGAGTACTTGAAGATGATCATCCAAAAAGAAGGAAAACAAAACTCTGATCTGTTATTTTTAGCAGTGAAAGTAAACCAAAACATAAAAAATTAAGGGAAATCTAAAATATAAAACGGCAATATAATGGGATTATATTTGAAGCAAGTAGATTGCATGTGGTTGCTATCATAGGTAATGGATGATACGCTGGAGTAACTAAAGTGGATTAAGTATCAATAATGCATCTGCCTTATCTTTTGGTCAGCTCTTCGGTCACAATCTGTAGTTCAGTTAGTTTGACAATGCCTGAATTAAGGTTGGCATCATTAGTTGGCACGCAGTTACTTACATAACAAGGGAATGGCACGAGTAATTCTTGTATGAGCAAAGATGCAATAAGAGGTGGATTATTGCACATGCGTGCACATCTTTGCTATAGCGAGAGATTACCATTCTAAGTCTGAAATAGTTTCAAGGGAATCATCTACACTTCTAAGGATGGAAAGTTGCTTGTAATCACTTTTTAATTTGTTTATTACTGGTACTTTTTATTTGACCATAACAATGTTTATCAACGGGGGCTTTTAATTTGTTCATATATATTAATATTTAAAGCGCAGACAAAAAAATGAAGAACGCTTTCGGTGGGGACAATTATGGATAAGCTCCAAGAAGTGTCGAGACATAAGAAAGCAACATGAAGATGGGACCTCTGCAGCAGGAAGAGAAGCGGATCAGATCATCGACGTGTACGTGTCAACAACGAGACCAATATCGATCCAAAATTCTGAGTTTCTTTCAGTTGGATTTGGATAAGTTACGGGGCAAAAGTTGGAAGTTACTCGAATAGCCTTCCTGACGTCCTCATTTATAAAATCAAAAGTCAAAACTATAGCAATCTAAATATAAATAATTTAAAATTTAAAATAATTTTAATCTATTTATTTGTTATTTTAATGTAACAATTTTTGTATTGACAAGGTGAAAAAAAAATAAAATAATGATTCCACCATGCATCACATCTTTCATTTCATAGGCTCAATTTCTGCTTCTGATCAATAAAAAAGATTATTCAGCTACCAATACCTTGATATGGTACAAGACAAGTTTCAGCTAGCACATCTCTAGTCCACTTTTACGTATGTCTCACTGGCCCTGCCTGGTCTCCACTCTCCCAAACTCTTCAGTTGTAACCATGTGGTTCGTACCTAAACTTGTGGTTCATATCGCCCACCACATTGCCACACTAATCTCTCCTCTCACAAACAAATTAATTAAAGCTGTGATGAGCAAATTCAAGAAGTCTCAAATCCTGATGCTGTCCATCTTAGCTGCCGTACTCTTTGTGACACCTCTCTTGTCATCCTCATTAAGGCCAAAGTATATCTATTTCATCATTAATCTGCTTATCTTAGCAGTTGGAGCTGAAGCTGGTCTCCTTCCAAGATTGTCCAAGCCATTGGAGGACATAAAGCATGCTGTCCCTGTTACCTTAAAGCCTGTTATAACAAGCCCGGCAGAAGCCTCCTCTCCTGAGGCTAAAGTTATCTTGCAAGCGGTAACTTTTCTGTGTCTGATAAGATTGTTAGCACTGTCGAGGTGAACAAAGTCACAAAGTGTCCTTCCATTCCAAGCCTTTTCTTTACAGGATGTCGAGAGACTGAAGCAGAAGAGTTAACTGAGGACGATGTGGAACAGAAGGAAGTTAGAGGGCTACGTGGGCAAGAACTATATAATAAAGCTGAAACATTCATTGGAAACTTATACAATCAATTGAAGATGCAAAGGGAGGATTCATGGGCTTTCCCACAAAGCCTTCTAAGCAAATATATCTTATTATTGCTTCCTACTTCCATGTCATTCTAGCTGATATGATGATCGGTCTAACTAAAGCTAGGACCATTGTTTTGGGGGTCACCATCATTGGATGCAGGAGAATCATAGCATTTCATTCATGATTCTTCCTTTTCTTGTAGTTAACTTGTTAATAGGATAAATGCCGTAAAACTATTCTTAAAAGAAAAAAAAAATCCTGTCAAGTAAGCTTTGGTATCTCAGATCATATGTTCCTCATACTGTTATCATATGTAATGGTTCGGTCTAACACATACAATTCCAAGCAACTTTGATATGTTTGGTGTACATGTATATATATATATATATGCTTGTATTGGATAATCAACTAATCTAGGTATTTTTCTCTTTGACATCAAATATTTGTTTTCAAATTGACAATTGTAACCTATTCCGAGACCAAATGATGTTGCAAGTCTAGGTTTCTATGAGCTCAATTGGCAAAAATTTTACCATGGATGTGACTTTTGGAGGACTTTCCTATAGACTATACGTAATAGTTATAATATGTTCGAACAACATTGTTCTTTTGTATTTTATTGAAGAAAGACACATCTGTCAGATCATGCTAGTCATATTGGACCACATCTACAATTTGGTGTGACCAAAATACACAAATTGAAAATTTTTATTCCATTTATGAAACTTTTTTCTTGAAAAGAAAAGAATAATCTTATCATAAAAAGATTCGATTATTCGTTACAAGGCCATTTATGTTGTCTGAATTGAAACGAAGGCTAGGCAGGAGGCAACAAGGACTCGGCGTACAGACGAGGAAAAGAAGCAAACGTGGTGTTTCTGTCTATTATTGGACAATGTCTAATGTATTGCATAATCAATGACATAATAAATAAAATACAAAATACGGAAGTTTCATTTTCAGAACTTACTTGTTTCTAGCATTATTTTCTTTCCGTTTACTACCTTACTACCTTGCTTCAGTATTCCTAGCAACTCTGAATTTTAACCGAAAAGAATTCCTCGTCATAGAAAAAAAAAAAAAAAAAAAGAAGAAACAGGGCAATTTGCACTTACAGGACAAGATGCTGCAAAAAGTGCAAATGGAGAGGGTCTGTGTATATATATATAGATATATATCCGTGTTGCATGCTATTAAGGAATGTTCTTCAAATTTTGTTTGGCAAGATTAATGGTATTGAAACATTGATTAAAGGGACTTCTATTTATGTGACCCACAGCCAAATAGGCCCCTCGGTGTGGTCATGTAATCTGGAGATAGGACATAGAATGGTAAGTAGTTGTTACAGCCAAGCTTTTGGCTTAAACAATGGGGAAGCAAGTAGGAAATTATTGGTCCCAAGACGTCACACAAACTTTAGCTCATTCACAATTGTTTTCTACATCTAATTCTTTAGAAAGTAAAGTTAAATTCCTACATTGAGTTATACATATCCAACAAAATTTATAGGATGAAACACTTCTAACAATACTTTCTTGATCTTTCAGTACAATCAATTTAGAATTTTCAACAGTTTGTTTCAAGTTGATACAAGGTAACCTCGAAAGAAGAGTCCCTTTCTAGCAAGCATCAATTGAAGCAACTCAGCATTATATTTATATTTGTGAGGTAAATGAGGGGATACCTCTATGTGAAGCGGATATCTTCCACAATTCTTGTTGTTATGTGAATATGGAGTAAGTTTCTTAGAATGTGCTTGCTGTGTTGGTTTTATGGAATCTCATCCTTTTGGATTTTTACTCCTTTTTGCTATATAGCAGCTTCCTTTTTCTCCACTTTATATTGTTATTCCTGTGGTGGTAAGTGTGAGAAATTATAATGATACTCTTTATTTTAGTATCTGAAAATGTCATTTGAATTGTGACTTATTAATAAATAAATACTTGCATAAGTCCTTATTCTACTTAACTTTTTATTTATTTATTTATTTTGAAAAAAAAAAAAACAGATTCTCTTTAATATTTTTATGCCATAGGCATTTATAGCCTAGTAATGATAACCAAAATTTATGGTTTTGGTCTAAATTTTTTGGAACATATACATACTTACACACACGTACAAAAATTATGTCTTAACGCAATTCTAACCTTTTTCCTTAAATTTTTGAGCAAGTGTCTTAGGATAGATCATAATGGCCCATGTTTCGCTCATATGCGCTTCACTATCAATATCTCTCTCACATATTAGGGTACATGCATAAACCTTTTAACCCTTTCAACTTGGATGAAGCAACTATTTAAACTATTAAAAGTTTACACAAATCTAAAAGCAAAAGAACAATAGAATCCACAAGCAAGCTTAGGGTTGTTTTAAATTAAAACCTTTGATTTATGTCTATTTATAAAATTATATGGTATTGTCAATAAACTACATTAAATCAAATCCAACGGATACCTAAGACTAAAGGACGTACGGGGGAAGAGAATGCTTAAGTTCCATTGTATTTGCTTAGAGGTAAATAGGCCTTTATAAAATGAATAACAATATAAAGTCAAAAATGGAATATATATGGATTGCAACAAAAATGATGTCATCCTCTTCCAAATATTGTACCAGTTGATATGTTAATTCAATCTTTCTTCTATTAGAAGACGTGCGAGATGCATGGATTCTTATTAGAGTGGAGGCTTTTGCACTTGTTAAAGTTAAATTGATGGAGTAATGTTTAAATTGAAAAATTATATAGATGAACTAAGTTGATTTGATTTTTTATTTTTTTTATTAACAAAAATTTCTTTCAAGTAAATCCCAAGTTTTTGCTATAGAAAGTCCCAATTCAAACATAAAATGCACGTAAAAGAATTTGAACTCTACCCCTGGTATTAAACTTACACAGCACAATCTCAAGTTCGTCCTTATCATTACGTTAACTATGGGTGGTTTTGGGGTCCACCAAGCAAGGCAGCTTAAACCATTGACGTGACTTATTTGTGCGTCCCTAATAAACATCTGCCTATATATAATATGACATCGCAATCCAGAATAAGCTAAAAAAAATAACCAAAAAAGGTATTTAGGTGGCCAATTGACCAAAACTGATAATCATTAACACCCTTGTCTATATCTTATTGGCAATATAGGATCTACATGCTTTCCGGATTTCTTCTTGTCCGAAACCTTTTTACTTTATTTGGAACTTTTTCTCTCTTGACAAGCCACAAAGAGAAGATAGCTAACACTGGCTTCTTATTCTTGGGCTTGAGAGGAGGTTCACAGCCATACAAGGCTGTTCTATTGAAGACACATCTAATACCCACGTAAACAGGGCCTCCATCCAAACCTCTCATATTTATCTGAATTTTACAAAAATATAAATCATTAAAATTAATCCTAAACAACGATGTTCCATTGTATGTTCATAAACAAACGTCGTTACAAAAGGATCCAGATCTCTTACACCAAAGTAAACAGTGTTCCGATTGGCAGAACGATCATTCCTATCAATGCCATCAAATCTCCAAGGGAACTGAACATATCAGATATGTTTGCCAAGGTTGAGTTCCAACATGAAGCACGTTGCATCCAACAATGCTTTGCTATTGTTTATGCAGTGATCACAATATAGATTTAAGAAGAACGGTCAATTAGTAAGAACAGCTGACACACGAACCTGCAATATTTGCATATGTCACTAGAGATGAAATGGCGCCACCGTTGAAGAAGGCCATCTCTGACTCCTTTTTTATCAACTTACGAGTGCATTCATGGCACCAGCTTTCTTGTGGTGCTTGAAGCCTGGACACTTTCACGAGAAACATAAACTAACCGTGGCAGCTCATGAGCTGGCCCCAAGGATTGATGCACAGGGAGATCTTGATGCATCCAACAAAAGTACAAACCATAAAGTGTACTGTTCAAACCAGACTAAAAAATAAAAATCACAGAATATCTGATTCCCCCACGGCATGTATAATATACGAAGCAGCAGAATTTTCTGCTTCCTTTCTTTTCGATCTTTCATTTCCTGTTATGTAGAGCACACCATCTGCAGTTACAATTTGAACTGAGCACACAAAATTCTTGTTATATGGAGGATCTTTGTCGAACCTGTGCATCAAAAGAATAACAAATTACATATGGATCATTTAGAAGACGGTGATGAGTATACTGTTCATTAAAAAGAAAGCAACATGAAGAAGGTAGGGAATGTGGTGATAAGTAAATTGAAGGAAAAAAAAAAATACATTGTGAATCTTTTAGAAAATGGGAAAATGCATGTGAATTTAAGACAAAAGAAGCAAAAAAAACACAATATGTAGGCAAGGCTAAATCACTACAAAGAAAACAGAGGTACAAATAAGAACCGATATGTCATATACAAACAAAAATACTTACATGTTTGGGCCATTTCTTCTTGCGACAGAGTTCGTGTAACTTCTGTTTTGCTCTTTGAATCTCCACACCACCATTACTAGCAATTGATTTTGACAATTTGTGCAAAGCTACGTTTGCAACATCGAGCCTTGCAATTTCTTTTTTGCTCAGAAGAACCAGAGGCAACAAATACACTGTCTACATACACAGTAGCAATATTTTTTGCCCCCTTTTCCCAATTCTTGATGTCAACTTGCTTTCCTTGCTTTTAGCACAGCTCAAACGACAATGTCACAGGATGTGGTTGTTGTTGCAAGAGCTCCAGAGTAACAATGGGCTCCAACAGGCTCCTAAATATCTGCATATAGTGATATTTGCTGGCTTCTATTATAACAGTAAGTTAAAATGGGAGTTAAATTCCCTTTAGTACTCGCCAACCATAGCCGTTCAAGGTCAAAATCAACATCAACATAAACAGAAGCTGCCAAAGCCTCCACAATATTGGCCAGAACGCTTTCACTGACCCACGGTAAACCACTGCATCATCTTCTCCCCACGCAGCATTCGTAAACTCCCTTACCTATTTAGAAATAACCCCAACGAGAATTAAGCAGATCCAAAATTCCATAAATAATTAAAAAGAAAAACCAAGATCTATGAAAATTGTGAACATAACTACCGTACTAAACCTATAATAATATTACCTTATCATCTAGTCCAGAGGCATTGCGCCAAATGAAACTGTAAAGCTCATGCTTAACAGTCACCTGGGCAAGTTTCTCGGTGCTGATGTTGGCAGTGCATAACAAAGACAATTGTCCTGCGTTGAGATTGGGGTAGGCGAGGCAGACATGGTTGCTGAATGCAAGGCATAGCACAGCGTCACCAACAAACTCCAACCGCTGGTAACTGGCATAGTCAATGAGCGAGGGATGCATCAGTGCCTCTTCAAGAAGGTGCTTGTCATTGAGGATGGCCTCTCCAGAGTTTTCTGCTTCCTTTACTCTCAATCTTCCATCTCCTATCATGTGGAGCACACCATCTGAAGTTACAATTAGAACTGAGCACACAAAACTCTTGGGATTTGGAGGAAACACATCTTTCTCAATCCTGTGTGTCAAAAGAAAAAGATGGTGAAGAGTAAATTGGTCATGCGAAAGAAAGTAATGTACAAAAAGGCAGGCAAGATGGTGAGTAAATTGAGGGCAAAAAATTACATGCATATCTTACAGAAGATGGGAAAATGAATGTGAAATTCAGAGGAAACAAGCAAACGAACAAAAGGTAGATAAGGGTAAATCACAGCAAAGAAAACCTAAAAACACATTTGCCATATAAAGTAGAAATACATACATGTAACTTGGCTTGGGCCATTTCTTCTTGTAACCTGTGCACAATGCTCATGTAACTTTTGTTTTGCTCCTTGAATCTCTAACAAACCATCCATTGTACCACAATATTCAAACATACCACTATCAATAGGAACTAAATTTTATAACTTTTGTAAAGCTAATTTTGCTGTGTTAAGCCTCACAATTTCTTTCCACTCAGAAGAACCAGAAGCAACAAATTGACCATCTACATACACACTAGCAATGTTTTTTGCCCTCTTTTTCCAATGTCGATGTCAACTTGCTTTCCCTGCTTTTTGCACAGCTCAAAAAACAATGTCACTGGTTGTGGTTGTTGTTGCAAGTGCTCCAGTGTGGGTTCCAAGAGGCCCCTAAATATCTACATAGAAAAATGTAGAATATCAAGCTAAACACTAAACTCATACATCAAAATCATCCAAAACTATATATTCAAAACAAGTAAATATATTTTTAGACCATCTCAGCTGCAGTAGATCATTGGCTGGAATAGCTTTCAATAGGTAATGAGAATCGACCTTAGGTCACATGAGACAATGCAAAGAGACTTTGCTAGCTAAGCAACACCCGCCAATCTTCTCTCATCCTAACCCACCACCAGCATTACAAGAAAAGTTAGAATTAGCAGTGAAAATTGTGTGGCAATTTGAATTTTGCTGTCAAGAAGCTTGTATAAGCAGAATTAACTACCCTTTAATACTCGCCACCCGTAACCGTTCAAGGTCAAAATCAACATAAACAGCAGCCCTCCACAGCTTCCACAATATCGGCTAGAATCTTGGATGCTTTCACTGACCCACCATAAAACACCGCATCATCTTCCCTCACAGCATCACTAAACTCCTCAACTAGAAATAACCCCAACAAGAATTAAAAATTTCATATTTAATTTTATTTAAAAAAAAAGACAAAACAAAGAAATATGAGAATTTTATAAGATTCCTTAATAATAGGATTTCTTAATTTTAAAATTCCTTAATAATAGGATTTCTAAGATCTCTAATTTATATGATAAGATTAATTTCATATTCATATACAATTAAGTTATGACTTATGGATTCAAGTAATAACATCTATTTAAACTTTTTGGAATCCGATTTCCTCAAAGTGATTATTGAATACACTAATGATGATGATCACACTTATTCCAAATGTGATGACATTCATGTTGAATATGCTAATGAGCCTACGGTTCATGTTTTGGTAAGGTATTCCAATCCATAAACTATGAAAATTGATGGGTTTTTTAAAAAATAAATAGTAATGACACTAGTTGATTTAGGAAGTACCAACAATTTTGTGGATGAAAGAATTGCCAAAAAACTTGCTTTTCCAATCGAGAATTGCAACATGTTTGTTGTGAAGGTTATTGATGGTAGGAATTTGACATGTCAAGGTAAATACACAAAGGTAAAACTTTTGCTACGAGGTCAAACTATTTACGTTGACCTTTTTTTGTTACCTTTAAATGATTATGAGATTGTTCTTAGCATTGACTGGTTGAGAACTTTGGGAGATATTACTTCAAATTTTTCCAAGCTAGCAATGAAATTTCAGTTAAATGGGTATGTAATTGAGTTATGGGGTAGACGAGACGACAAAATTACAACTGTTAATAGTCATTAGATGGAGAAAATTCTTTGTAAGGCAGGACAAGGATTGTATGTGCAGCTATATAGTGTAAGAGCAACAAAATCTTATTTCACAAATGAAAAAGATGAAATTACATTATTAACTGAGTTCTTTGATGTGTTCGTAGAGCCTATGAATTTACCTCTACGGAGGGCACATGATCATCGTATTCCACTATTGCCTAAGAGTACACCAACTAATGTTAGACCATATCACTACCCATATTTTCAGGAGGGAAAGATGGAAAGGATTGTAAAGTTGCACGGTGTTCTTAAATCCCCTGTTAGTGATCGAGATAAGGTCTTCACTAATAAATTTTAGGAGTTATTTTTTCTGCAAGGAACACAATTAGAATATGAACATTGCTTACTATCCACAAATGAATGGGTAGACTGAAGTCATTAACACGTATTTGGGGAACCTTCATTATTTTGTAAGTGACAAGCCAAAGGACTGGGTGAAATGACTTCTTTAGGCAGAGTGGTGGTACAATACCATTTATCATTCCTTAATGAGAATGTTTTCATTTGAGGCTTTTATGGTTGAGCTCTACCAACCCTTATAAGGTATACAACTAGGTATTCTCATATAAACTAAGTTGATAAAGACTTACAGGATTGAGACAAGTTGCTTCGACTTCTTAAAGACAATTTTTTCACAACCCAAGCCCGAATGAAGAAGGACAGTGATACACATCATATTAAACACGAGTTCACCATAGAAGATTGGGTTTATCTTAGACTTTAACCATATCGATAGTTATCTATTATTGTTTGTTCATTAATGAAACTATTTACTTGCTTCTTTGGGCCATTTGAAGTCCTTGAACTCATTGGTCCTATTACTTATCATTTAGACTTACTACCAGAGTCCAAAATACATCCTGTCTTTTATATTTCTTGTCTAAAGAAAAAGTTAGGGGAGCACGTGATTGCATAAAGTCAATTAATTGACACTTCTTCTACAAGAGAAGTTAAGGTTCAACCATTGGTCATCTTAGACCGATGAATTATCAAATATAGAAACCAAGCTGTTACTTAAATTCTTGTTCAATGGTTTACTCTTTTTATTGAAGAAGCAACTTAAGAGTTTTATCACTCTTTTACGGAGTAATTCCCAAAGTTTATTGCTGCTCATCCTTAAGGACATGACTACTTTGAAGGGTGGAAGAATAATAAGATTACTTAATAATAGGATTTCTTAATTTACATAATAAGATTCCTTAATTGATAGGATTCCTTGATAATAGGATTTTATTCCTAATTTATGTAACAAGATTTCCTTAATTTATGTGATAAGATTAATTCCTTATTACAATTAAGCACTATATATATATGTAAAGCCTATGACTTATGGATTCAAGCAATAACATCTATTCAAGTTTTTCTAACTATTTAAAGGTTGATCCTTCGAAACAATCATTATAGTGAACTTTTCCAATATTTTCACAATTTTATTTTTTCCAAAATCCTAATTCCTTATTAGAATTATGAACACAACTATTGTCCTAAGTTGATAATAACATTACCTCATTGTCAAGATTAGATGCATTGTGTCGAACAAAACAGTGTTATTGGTGGCGCCTAATGAAAGACAACTGTCCCGATTTGAGATTGTGGTAAGCAAGGAAGACATGGTTACTCAAAGCCACGCTCAGCATGGTGTCACCGATGAACTCCAACCACTGGTAACTGGTGAAGTCTGTGA
This sequence comes from Ceriops decandra, assembly GCA_020615895.1. Classification (NCBI taxonomy): domain Eukaryota; kingdom Viridiplantae; phylum Streptophyta; class Magnoliopsida; order Malpighiales; family Rhizophoraceae; genus Ceriops; species Ceriops decandra. Next base: position 5,929,323 of record JAHLGO010000436.1, read on the forward strand.
ACGAGGGGTGCATTAGTGCCTCCTTAAGATTGCATTCAATCTAGATTACAATGAATCAAGAAAAGCCAACTGACAAGAACAGAGAAAGACTTCCTTAGAGGTAGATAAATAGCTTGAGTCTCAAATGCATTGAAATCACTACAAACAAAAAATTTGGCACAAGAAGGGATAGGTCATACTATTGGACTAGCTTTTGTCCTCTCTATATTGTGAAAAGCTTAAAACTTTTACCTACTTTTGTACTTCTTTTGAGTTCTCTTGGAAAAGCTTACTGGGTTTTAGATACCTATCTCATTAACTCAACAAAGATCTTTTCATATCGAGTCCATTTGAGTAGCCTAATAATATCTAATAATATCTCAAACTGTCTTCTTTTGTATATCTTTTTGTTTTAAATTTTTATGTGGGGTCTTGGAAACAGATAAATGTGGGAAAAGTCAATGAAAGGTCTCTTAAACTTGGGTTAAAAGAGTAGAGATATGTTGGCTAACAAGGTAATATTTAGTTTACATTAATTACTCTTAACAATATATTTATGTATTCCATTACTTCCATTTGCCCATATAGAGAAAAGCAGTGTTCATGTTAAATCCTTATCGTGTGTCCTCCTTCATGTTAATGCAAATGGATGAACTAGCATGGTTTGTTCCCAAAATGCTAGCTTTAGGATTATTTGATTATGGGCTTATTGACTCATAAAAATTTATTTAAATAATAGAAGAGGTACTCTTTTTCAAAAACTAGCCTTATATTTATGTAATTTTACTTGGACAAAATTTTCTTATAATAACATAGCTTCAGTTCACTTTTCCCAAATAACCAAGTTGAAAGGATTTTTTTTTTCTCTTTCCAGTAAGGAGTCTGATTTGGTTAATGGTTAGCTTTTCATTTTCTATTTATGTACCAATTTGTTTATGAACATATACATAAACATAATTCACAAGCATGTGATTGATGCATATAATGTCTGTGTATGAGCATGTGAGAGCACTCATGTAATTTTTCTCATTCTTGTACAGCTTGTCTAGACATGTTATAACTTCTACCAATCTAGCTTGACAAACCTAGCTAAAGAGAATTATTTTTTCCATTTTGGATAAGTTAGTTATCCTTAGCTTCATAATATAACAAAATACTATACCATTCTCTGATTGTTTCCTATGTGAAACTCTTAGGACATGAGTATGAGTACGTCTTGTAATATTTTGAGACCTAAAATAGTTGAATCCCTCTTTTATCTATGGTATTTAATAGGCAATAGGATGCATTAGAAATGAGGTTAGAATATTTTTCAAGCATTTGAAAAAATACTCACATTGAATCAAGATATGCTAGATTAAAAGATGTAAAGGGTCATAAATAAGCATTATAGATTCTTTATTTTTTATTTTTACTTGGAATATTTTAATAAGGGCATCATTCTATTTATCACACTTTTAATTGTTTGTCACAATAACATTTAATTTCTCACTAAATTATTTCATGCTTTACCTAAGTGCAACAATCTTATGCAATTATTCTTGATTAAGGGCTTTTAGGATATACCAAGGATATTTTCTTGAGCATCTATTGTTCATCATTGCTTTTAAAAGCTAAATTCAATGACCATTATGGATAGCACATTATTTAATTTTTAACATATCTTAAGAATGTTTTCTTATATTTTTTTCTCATTTTTGATTCTACTAAGAAATTTATTAGATTATAAATTTCATAGTAGGAAGTAATCTTTTCTTTTTTAATAAATCTCAGTCATTGCAAGAAGAATAATTTGGCCTTTAACCACTAAGGTATTCTTTAAAAGATGTGTACTTCTATTTTCTTTAGATTCAAGTTCGTAGATATAAAAGTATAATGGTTAAAAGATTTTTATATTGTAGAGATAATTGACTAAATTTCTCTAAAATAATAATTAACTAATTATTTTTTTCTTCCTTTTCCCCTTTTATCTTTGCTGGGATGCAAGACATTACAAAATTGGATAGTTATCTTTTTGCATGGATGCTAATACAAGCTAAGTATTAGTATTTTTAGTTCAATACTGGAGTCAAAGACAACATGATGCAAAGGTTTTTCCTCACAAAGGCATTAAAATATCTAGATGTTGTTCCTACAGCCTTGTATGCATTGTAATTGTTGTCAACTAGATTTAAGTGTGCAAGAAAGTAAAGCCACATGGAGGAGTAAGAAAGTAAAGCTACATGGAAGGACAAGAAAGGAAAAGCCACATAAAGGGGCAAGAACGTAAATCTGTCGCGTAAGCTCTATTAGGGTTTTATGTAAGAAAGTACATAAAGACCTTGGAAGACAAATGTAGGGGAAGACCAACACAATTAAATACACGACAAAATACAAGAGGGTGAATGACATAATTAAATACTCGAGAAAACACAAGCAACCGTTCAACCAAGGGTGTCGGCAATTGAACATTCGGCAAACCTAGAGTGACTGGCCAGCACCAAACCCTACATGGCATAAATACAAGGAGTGAGGTTAGCAAAAATAGAGAAAAGAGGAGACGGCTGAAGGGGGTTGGACAACTTGACAGCAGACCGGAAGAGTGAAATGGTAAAATCTTATTTGGCCAACCAAGTGAGCCAACAGTAGAACAGGGGAAAAGAGAGAAAACACAGCCGTTGGAAGAGAGAGAAAACATAGCCGTTGGAAGGAGAGAAAAAGAAAACACAACCAAATCGGAGTTAACGGGAAAGAGAGAAAAAGAAAACACAGCCAAAATTAGAGATGGCTGGATGGTAAAAAGAGAAAAAATGAAAGATGGCCAAAAACAGGGGGTTAACAAAGGAAAGGAGACACAGCTAAACAACCTACACAAAAAAGGGTGTGAACGGCAGAACCCCATTCGGCCAACTAAGTGAGCACGACAAAACACACCACTGGCAGAAGAAGAGAGAAACCCGATGGTCAAACAGTGGAAGGAGAGAAAACTAGATACGGCCAAAAGGGATATCACCGGTAGAATAGAGAGAAAATCAGAGACTACCGAAGAAGAGTGACAGAAGAACAAGGGCTGAATGGTAAGACGAAAAAAAGTTGACCACTAGCAGAAAAGGGAGGAAATCTGTGACAGCTAAGTAGGTGAACAAAAAGAGAAGATACGACCAAAATCAGATTGGGGCTGGACAGTAGAACAAGGGTTGCAAAAGAGAAAAATCAAAGATGGCTAGAACAGAGGTGTAGATGCCCAGAACCTACATGGTAAAACAAAGAGCAGCACGACAAAATAACACACGACGTTAGACCACCGGTTGGAAGAAAACTAGAGACGAATAGGTGAGACGTGAGACCAGCAAAGCTGTGACAGGAGTGTAGCAGAAGTGTGGGTGTACGTTAGGAGACAAGTGAGATCGTGAGATGGTGAAAGTAAGAGCTGTGTGAGATAACATAGAGAAGGAATTCGGCGAAACATCGGAAAGAACTCAACGTATTTCTAGATTTCTTCAAGAGAGGTTAGAAAGTGTTGCAGTGAACTTCTAAGCAACAGTGGAGTAGCCTTTCAATTCAACAGAAGCAAGACAAGTTAGAAGAAGGGTAGACATAGTAAGTGACACTTTTTGTATTATACTTGCTTAGTAATTGCAATAGTGAAAGGAGTAGAGGATTAAGATATTAATTGTAACTGAAATTCTCAAGTATAGTGGATAGTCTCAGTAAGGGAGAGTCCCCACCACCATGGATGTATGTCATGTTGACGAAACCACGTAAATCTCGTGTGTTCTTAATTTACTTTACGTTCTGTGTTTTGAATTGAGATGTGAACGCAGCTAAAGTATCAGCCAACTCATAACCTAATGGAGACCTAAACAAGAACATCCGAATTATCTATTAGGCAAAGTGTTTGAAAGGTGACTTTGGGGATTATTGTAATTAGTAGGTAGCAATAGATCTACCTTAGTCGAGTCTGAGAAAGAGTTCACTTTTAAGGAGAGGTTGAAGTTATTTACATACCTGCTAAGTGTGGTGATACTGATTCATCCCCCCTCTCAGTATCACAAACTAGTAGATCCTAAGGTAAAGTCGGGGAACTTCACTATACTCCCTTAGAATTGTGACCCTACACGATGGGAAAATTTTGACACAATTAGAGAAACAAATAAGTAATAATCATAGCAAGAAAGAAGGTCAATTTAAAACTCATTAAGGGTTCATTAATTGATCATAAGGGGTATATTTGCTTCCTGTTTTCTAAATTGAACCCATTCAATGATTTTGAGGCATTGATTTGGACAACAAGTAGCAGAACTATAAGACCATTATTATTGAACTTAAGATCCGAAGCCGCATGGAGTAGTGTTCCCATTGATGTGAAATGTGGTTCAATAAATTCTCCATTTCAAGCTGATAACAATTGTTGTATTTAATAGCAAGTAACTTTTGCAACAACCTATAGATTATGTACCATATAAACAATTAATTCCCAATATTTTATGCAATAAGTCTCCAAATTAGTTTAAGATGTTTTTTGGCGTACTGATTATTTGTAATTTTTGGAACAACACCAGCTTAAGTCTTGAAATCTTTCTAATCATCTCTGTGTTGGATTTTCATCTTCGACCCTTTAATTTTGAGCAAATTTATGAAGTGATGAAAACATGATACTTACAATTTTTAATTTTATAATTCTACAAACTTTTATAGCGTGTAAAAATCTATCAAGATAACCCTTACAAGAGGCTGATCTCGTAATTTTATCCAAGAAAAATAAAAGTGGTTAACACGAATGTGATTTAGAAATCAAGGCATCTCATTTCTAATTGAAGTTGATCACACCAAGTAAATTTAGCTTTGTTCTCTTTTAGTGGGTCATATGTGCTTGAAACGCCACATGAACACGATGTATAAATTATGATAAGAAAAAACTTGGTTTATAAAATTTGGGGCTGTCCCATCGTGGAAAAAATTGGCATCGGCATGAAGTAGAAATATGCGAGTTCATACTAGTGGCTTCCTGTGTTGTCATATTTTGTCCCATGAAAGTTTATCATAATTTCAATTGTAAAATGTAAGTTACCAATAAAAAATTTATCTTGTAAAATTGGTATGATGCAAATTTCTATTTAGATAAACATCACACAAGGCCAATCTTTTAATTTTTCTAGATGAGACAAAAATGACCGACACAAAAGTCATTTGCAAATTCGCAGAAAAATTTGACGAAACTTCATACAGTTGTCATGGAAAAAAAAAAAAGACAGAAAAAGATTGACTGTCAGTGAATGGATTGACAAAAAATTATTTGTCGTTTCGCTATGCAATAAACAAATAAAAAAAAGGTGGACCGCGAGTCAACGGCCTCTCTGATAAATTGCTGATCAAGTTGGTTTCTTGCGCTATAGTTGTCTATTCTTTCGTAACTCAAAAGGAGGTGAAGAGTCACTTCAATTCTTCCGTCTGCACGCACTGCCCTCTTAATTATGAGTTATAATTATCCGATGACTTTGGCTTCCTCTTCTTCATCCTTTCCCTCTAGTCTTCCACCCACCCATGCTCACAATCAGCATCAATGGAAGTATGACGTCTTCTTGAGTTTCAGGGGTGAAGACACTCGCGACAATTTAATCAGCCATCTCCTTGCTGCCTTCTCTGAAAAAGGTGTTGAGACCTTCACAGACTACCAGCTTCGTAGAGGAGACGAAATCGCTCCGGCCCTTTTGCAAGCAATCCAAGAATCAAACGTTGCCGTCGTCATTTCTCCCAAGACTATGCGTCTTCTTCCTGGTGTTTGGACGAACTCGTCAAGATCATGGAATGCCGTGACACCCACGGACAGATTACAATGCCATGTGGATCCATCCGACGTCAGGAAACAGACTGGGAGCTTCGCTGAAGCAAGCAAGAGAAATTTTGAGATCAACTCCGACAAGGTCCCCAAATGGAAGGCTGCTTTGACCAGAGCTGCCAATCTATCCGGGTGGGATTCCAATGTCATCTGGTAACTTTACAAGGTTCATGTTTCAGTTACTTATAGGCTAAGTGAAAAACTATAAGTTTTCAACTCCACCTAGCTAGTTCATTGAAGTGGAATCCATGCTGTCCCATTTTGAAATTTAACACTTGATAACGATGATGACATTTTTGTTCCTTAAAGTTTTATAAATCTGTTGCAAAATTGCTACGGGACATAATTGATTTGCAACTGAAACATGTAGAACACCCAAAAGAGACATCAAGTAATGCCTAAGTATGCTGCAACATCAATGTGCATTGCATAGTATGAAACTATGGCTTATTTATGACAGGCCAGAGCGTAAACTTACTGACCAAATTGACAAAGATGTTTTGGAGAAACTGAATCAAGCATTGCCTTTGCATACGGGCTCGGAGCGCCTGGTGGGAATAAATTCACATCTTGAGCAAATCAAAAGGGTGCTAGCTATTGGGTCCCAAGATGCTCGCATTTTAGGGATTTGGGGCATGGGCGGTATAGGCAAAATAACTATTGCTGAAGCTATTTTTAGCCAAATTTCATGTCACTTTGAGGGCTGCTGCTTTCTTAACAATGTTAAGGAAGAATCAGAAAAAAATGGCATGAAAAAGTTATTAGAAGAGCTCATTTCACAAGTATTGGGGGATAGCCATATTAAAATTTATACATCTATCGTTGGACCTGGAATATCTTTAATTAGAAGATTATGTAGTAAACAGATATTAATTGTTTAGATGATGTTGATACTTTGCAACAATTAGAATGTTTAGTTGGAAACCTATGTTGGTTTGGGGTAGGAAGTAGGATTATTGTAACAGGCAAGGTTTTGAAAGTATGGCTAATTATATATATGAGGTCAAGAACGCAACTCTTCAACTTATTAGCCAGCATGCCTTCAAGGAAAATCATCCCCTAGAAGGTCACAAGCCCTTGTTAGATTTGGTTATTAGATATTGTCAAGGCAATCCTTTGGCTCTTAAAGTTATGGGCTCCTTTTTATCTGACAAGAAAGAAATTGAGTGGGAAAGTACTGTGAATAAACTGAAAATGGTACTTGTGAATAAGATTCAACAGGTGTTGAAAATTAGTTACAACGCCCTCACATTGCATGTTTCTTTAAAAGTTATGACATGGTTTTTGTGATACAAATACTAAATAGTTGTGGCTTTTATGCGGAGATTGGAATACGGTATCTTATTGACAAGTCCTTGATAATTGGTATTGGGAAACCAATAAAGAAATGGGTAAAGAGTTTGTACTCGAGGAATTGAAGGAGCAGCAGACTATAGGATCCACAAGACATATATCACGTATTCAATAATAAGACACTAAGATTTTAATCGTTATAGAAATTCCAATTCACTTTCCATGTTTACTTATAGTTACTTTTCCTGTTTTTTTTTTTTTTTGAGGGAAGGAGAAAAGTTGAAGGCATATCCTAATGCCTTTAAAAACATGTATAACTTGAAACTTTTCAAAATCTACACCATAACGGAAGAAGAAGAATGGAAAGTGCACCTTTCTTAGGGCATTGATTATCTTCTCAGTAGGCTTAGGTATCTTTATTGGTATGGATATCCACTGGAGTATTTACCAACAGGGTTTTGCCCCGAGTATCCCTTGTCGATTGAGTTACCTCATAGCAACATTAAAGGACTTTGGAAAGCAGCGGAGGTACAAATTACTCATTAAAGACCCCTTTCAGATTGACCAAAAGCTCTCTTTGATTTACTAATCAATTTATGCATAATTCTCTTTCACTACATGCAGCCTCTGAATATTGTTAGGCATTGCTCATCCTTGAGGCAATTCGGTGTGGTCACGCACATAACTTTGCGCAACTGCCAAAACCTGACGAGTCTTGCGAATAATGTTGATATGAGATGTCTGGATACTCTTGACCTCTCCGGTTGCTCAAGACTCGTTGTGTTTCCAGAGGTCTCAAGGAACGTAAGGTACCTATACTTAAGCGGGACTGCAATAAAGGAAGTGCCTTCCTCTGTTGAGGATTTGGGGCATGGTGGAAAACAACTGTTGTTGAAGCTAATTTTAGCTAGATTTCTTGCCATTTTGGAGGCTATTGCTTTCTTAAAAATGTTAAGGACGAATGGGACAAAGGTTGCAAGAAAAGGTTATAAGAGGAGCTCATTTCGAAAGCATTGCAGGATAGCTATATCAAAATTGATACATCAAGTATCGGACTTAGACTACCTTTAAGCAGCAAACTCTCTTACAAACAGACATTAGTTATTCTTCACGATGTGGATGATCCACAACAATTAGAATCTTTAGTTGAAAATTGTTATTTGTTCGGTCTAAAAAGTAGGAATATTGTGACAAGTAGAAATAAGCATGAAAGGCTGATTATATATATATATATGAGTTCAAGGTATTAGACTATCATTTAGCTCTTCAACTTTTTAGTCTATATGCAATTAAGAAAATCATCCAAGGAGGATCAAAGAGGCATTAGGCCTCTCTTGGGCTGATTATGTATTTGTGGATCAAAGAGGCATACTCTTCCATGAAGCTTCGAAGTCTTCATTACCATTGACATTAAAAGTCAATAGGTCCCTTGAATAAAAAAGTAATGATCATATGCTTTGGAGTCTCTTCACTTCAATTCATCCATTTGCCCATCAATGGAAGTATGATGTTTTCTACAGCTTTAGGGGCGAAGACACTTGGGATAAATTTATCAGATGTTTATTTGTTGCCTTATCTAAAAAAGGTATTAAAACTTTCATAGACTAACAACTTTGTGGAGGACAAGAAATTGCTCCTTCGCTCTTACATTCAACCCAAGAATCAAACGTTGCTGTCATCATTTTCTCCCAAGACTAAGCCTTCTTGCTGGTGCATAAACAAACTTGTCAAGATCATGGGATGCCATGAAGCCCGTGGACAGATTGCTATGCTAGTATTCTATCATGTGGAGACACAGACTAACAGTTTTCTAAACTATTTGACTATAAACATAAACGAAATTTTGACATCAACTCCAAAAAGAGTGGAAACATGCTGACTGACAAGGTAATATTTAGTTTCTATTAATTATTGTTGACAATATATTAATGTTTTCTGTTACTTTCATTTTCTTAAATAGAGAAAAAAAAGTGTTAATTTTAAATCCTTCTTATGCATCCTCCTTGTACATGCATATGGATGAACTAGCCTACTTTGCTTTAGTAATGCTAGCTTTAGGATCATCTGATTATGGGCTTGCTGACTCACGAAAATTTCTTTCACTAGCAGAAGAGGTGTTCTTTTTCAAAAAATGGTTTTATATTTATGCAATTTTACTTGGACAAAATTTGCCCAAAGTAGCATAGCTACCTTAATCTCCACAAAGAAACCCAATTGAAAGGATCTTGCCTTCTTTTCCCACAAAGGGGTTTGATTTGGTTAATGGTTGAAGCCTTTCATCTTCAATGTACATACTATTTTGTTTACACACATGGACACAACTTCACAAAATTGTCATGGATGCATATCAAATGTGTGTGCATGTGAGGACACTCATGTAATTTTTTCTCATCCCTAGGCAACTTGCTTGGACACGTTAAAACTTCTACCAATCTACACTAGCAAAAGTGGTAGGAGAGAATTATTTTTTCCATGTTGGACAGGTTAGTTATATTATATCATCCTTTGTTTCCCACGTGAAACTCTTAGGAGATGAGCGTGGGTATTGAAGCTAAAGACCATGGTAGCAGTATTACTCATCTCATTGGAAATGCAGGAATGCAGTAGCTAGCAAAGCATTTTGCTCTCCCAAGAAACCAGTTGCTTCAAGTTGAAGAAACAACTTTTTTGTATTTTGCCAATAACAAACCAACTCACAACATAGAATCGGTCTTAAAACTTTCAAATTCGTTTCCTTCATCTGAACAACCCAAACCTCTATGAATCAAATCCAATCATTCTATAGAAACTAACAAGTGGTATCAGGGCAACTTGAACCCTTGAGAGACTTGCAAAGAGTGGTTTTGAGAGAATTAAAACTAGTGAGCTTAAAAAGAAAAAAAAAACTAAGAGTACCCTTTGGAAAACAGTTTGTTGCCTTCCTAAATAGCTTCCTTTGGCTTTACTCCCTTACCTCCACCAAAATTCAATGGAGACAACTATATTTAGTAGTTTGTCATAATGAAGCATATTTGAGGGCCTTCGATCTATGACAAGTCACTGAGAATGGTGCAGAGATCTCCCCACTACTTGCAAACCCAACAGTAACACAAATCATGCACCACAGTGAGTAGGTTTCAAGGCATACAAGGCTTTTGACTTACATACATTCAATTGTTGTAGAAAGCATTGTTAATAGGATTATGGCTTGTGAAACAACCAAAGAAGCTTGGCATAGGTTGAATTTGAAGGCTCTCTAAAAGCCAAAAACATGCAATTGTTGAATCTCAAGAGGGAATTTGAGATTCTCAAAATGAAAGAATTTGAAACTATCAAAGAATATAGTGATAAACTACTTAACTTTATCAACCAAATTAAGTTCCTTGGACAAGACTTTCCTGTCAAGTTAGTGGATCAAAAGGTCTTGGTTAGCATGTTTAAAAGGTTTGAAGCCAAGATTTTGTTTGTGGAGGATTCCAAAGACTTAAACATAATCTTTTTAGTAAAACTCATCTATGCACTCCAAGATTAGGAGCAGAGGAGGCAAATGAGATAAAAAGATATTGATGATAGTGCCTTCTAAGTTAAACATTACTATAATGGTTAAAGCTAGAATAGAAGAGAGGCTTAGGCTTTCACTTGGAATTTAAACTCTTTATTCCCAACTTAGAATTACAATGATTTTCGTCTTTGCAAGACTCGTTTTATTCTGTTTTGATGAGAATTGCATCAAAAGAAATTGATTTGGGATTAGAAGTTCTACCTTTATTTATAAATTTTTAATTAGAGATAGAGATGAAGTTAATGTTTTTATATATATTTTTTTCTCGATATCAATCTTAACATTAACTTTGAATTATGAAATTATAATTTTTTCATTTATATAGTAATTATTTAAATTTTTATAAAAATAATTAAATAAATTAAGATATTAATTATAATCCTACTAATATATTTCCTCTTAACTTTTCACTTTCCTCCACATATTCTCTATGGCAAATATTTCATCTCAAAAGAAAAAGAGTTTCCTCCATCACTACCGTACACATTCAAAATATAACAATCCTTTTAGTGTAAGTTCCAATTTAATATCTTATAGTTTTTTATTATTTTTATTCTCTAATACAAAATTTAATTAATATAATTTTTTCGTTTATTTTATTTACATAAAATTTTATTAAAATACAAATTTACATGGAGGTGGTTATTTAGCAATTTAGTCATGATTTAAATAATTTTTTTATCAACATGATAGAAAGATTAAAAATTTCAAGGTTTAGTATGTAATTATTTATATGTGTGATGAAATTACTTTTTTTTTCTTTTTTTTGTCAACCAATAATGAGTTTATTAATTATTAATAATAAAGTTAATGATATTGTATATTTTTGTTTTTTTATACTTACTGTCTTTCATTTGAAAACAAATTTGAAAAGGCAACTTGAACTTTTAAGATATTAATTATGTATTTTGTATTTAAATTAGTGACTAATTTAATATTATAGAATTTGAGAATTTATTTTGAAAATTATTATCTTTTATTAAGAAAATAAAAAAATTGAGAGACAAAGACAAGTGAGGGACAAAAACAGAGATGGAAACTAGTTATAAAATATACATAAAAATTAGAAGCTCTCAGCCTACATCGTTACCATTTCTAATCCCAACCACAACAATAAAAATAAAAAACCTTAATCTTAAATTGAATTGATATCAATTATATAATTATTTTTGTATTATTTGTTTTATTGTGTCATTAAATTGAATATCAAACTTAATTATTTTACATCTTTCTAAATTAAAAATTCTTAAAATAATTAATAAAATATTTTTCCTCCTCTTCTTATCAACTACTAGTGTGAAGTTATTTTTCTTAATTAGAGTATTTATTAGTCTATTTTAAATAAATTTAAATCAACACAAACAATATTCTTATAATTTTTATATAATTATAAATGTATAATTTTAATAATCATAATTTTACTTTGTTTTATGAAACTATAGTAATTTTAGGTTGATTTAATATTAAAAAATAATAATTAAAAAAATCACCAACTAATTAATCAAATCAATAATAAATTCTTAAAGAAAAAAATTTCTCAACGTCTTCATTCTTAAAGGACCCCGAGGCACGCTAGTGTTTTCTTTATGCATTTTTGGAGTGAATCTTTCCATTGAATTATTGGGAGTAGTTATCTCTAGATGGAACAGTGATTATCTCAATTATTCCGCGAGACCCACTCATGGATGTAACAGTTGTCGGTTGCCCAAGCCTTTAAGAGGCTTCCACTCAACTCCAACAGTGCAAAAGGATTGCAAACTTGTCATCGAAAGTTGCTGGAACGACGTTGAGTGGGAAGACGAAGCTACTAAATCCACCTTCCTACCTTGCTTGCTTGCTTCGTACCTCATCCACCGAGTCTGTTCAATAGAATAGTCGGTTTGAATACTCTCTTTTGGAGTAATAACTTTTTGGTTTTTTTTATTATTATTTTTTTGTTTGGTTCGTGTTTTATCAGGGAACAGGTGTTCTTGTCTTCCATCCAGTGGAGGAAGAGGTGGTGGAGTGAAAAAAATGATTGATGAAGGAGTCTTAGAAAATGTCAATGCCATTTTTGGATTGCATGTTGACGCTAAATTACCATTGGCTGAAGTGGCCTCCAGACCTGGTCCTCTGCTGGCTGGTAGTGGCTTTCTTTGAAGCATTAATTAGTGGAAAAGGAAGTCATGCCGCCATCCCTCAGCACTCGATAGACCCAATATTAGCAGCTTCTAAGGTAATTGTTAGTTTCGCATGAAGTTGATCATCCCCTTGACTTACAGGTGCATTCCGTTTTTTTCCACTTTCGGTTTAGTCCTTCTGTCCTCGCCTCTCTTTCTGTATCTAACACAGCATCATTAGCTCACCAAGTCCCGGTTCTACTGAACATAGAGAATGTTGGGCCATCTCTTTCATTAGGCTTAGGCACAATTTTCCTTGTTATTGTCAACTCAAGGATTGTCAATGTTAAGGCTTCTCACATTAGAAGTACTGAAAAGTGACTCAGATTTTTATGTGGCCTGCGTGGCTTGTACATACATCGGCTCTGATGTTTGAGAAATCAACTTTTGCGACAAGCCCACATGAACTGTTATGATGCATTTTTGGTTTCTTCAGTGGGTTTTGTTTGTATGGTGCTGCAAACATGAACTGTAGAGATACCATTTGTATATTGAAAGTTGAGAGCTCCGACATTAGGTACTTAAAAGTTTTGCACTAGAATCTATTGACTTAAACCACACAAACATTTGCTTTCTTAGATGGAGAACACAACAGTTGCCTTGTCAAAGATGGAGAAGAGAACATTTGTGTTGTCAAACCCATATTTATTTATGTATTGCGTGCTTTATCTTAGGTATAACTTGCAGGTTGTGACAGTTGCAAAATTCCAAGGAGGTGGTGCATTTAATGTTATTCCAGATTCCGTTGCAATCTGTGGTGCCTTCCGAGCTTCTTCAAAACAAAGCTTTATGTAACTTGGGGAGAGAATTGAGGACGTATTGTCTTTGATTTCAGTGTTATGATAACTATGCTGCGTGTTCTGTTTAGTGTAGACCTATTCTCATATGGTATTTGTTTCAGCTGTACAATGATTAAGCTATGTCTTCCCTTAATTTGATTCTTGGTTTTTCATTGAACCAATTTTCTTGTTTCCAACCCGGATCAGATCAAACTTTTGTTTCTGCATGCATTGCTTTTTTCAACTTGAAATGTTTCCCCTCCGTTTCTATAGCTCGCCATGTTGTCCACTTTGTTGTGTTCCTCGTAATTTTTTTTTCTTTTTGTGGAGTAAAGATCTTGTATTATTTTTATTATTAAATTATTGCACAATCATCAAGAATTTTTTGCTTGAATAACAGGTTATCACAGGGCAAGCTGCAGTACAGAGATGTAGAGCAATCATTAATTTCCGAGAACCCATTTTCCCTTCCTACTATAAATGACAAGGACTTGCATGAGCACTTCTGAGTTGTAGTTGGAGATGTGCTCGGAGATATTAATGTTAAAGATATGCAGCCATTGATGGGGGCCGAAGATTTTTCCTTTTACCAAGAGGTTATGCCTGGATGCATTTTCTTTCTTGGAATGTAGTATGCGACACAGAAAAAGCTTGAATTTATTCATATACCTTATTTCAAAATCAATGAAGATGCATTTCCTAACGGTGCCACACTTCATGCATCATTGGCTGCATCTTCTTGAATTGCATCCAGAATCCGCTTCACTACTGGAAAAATCTTCAGCAGGGAATAAACATAATGCTGAACTTTGATGTTCCATAAACTTCATAAATTATCCAGCTTCTTATTCACAAGAAAGCTGCAAAAATTTTGATGTCAATAATCAGTATTTGATTCTACTTCTATAGAAAAAAATGACTTATTAAAGTGGAAGATTCTGTCATGTCATTCCTATTTGTCTATCAAAGTGGACTATTAATTTCTTCATTCAGTCTAGATGTACAGTTTGAGCAGTGTTTATTGAACCCAATTATTTTGTAGGTATGTTGGGTATTGCGGCAATTTTAGTACAATAAAATTTGTTATGTTGCATATATAATAAGAATAATTAGGCCTAAAGAGGTCAAACTGTTTCTCAGTTTTGCTGGGAGACTTAGTTTTGCAAGAACTCAGTCCTATGAAAAAACACACCACACTATGTGAGAAGTCCTAAGGTGGGCTGAAGGCAGCAACTCTAGGCATAGAGTTCTCACAGGAAACTCAAATAAAATAAAAAAACTTGAAAAGACTTTAAAAAGAGAGATGAGCTATCTTAGTTGTTGAAATTTCAACTGTAAACATATAAATTGTATAGTTAAAGAATAACACATCAACGAGATTGTTAGGATTACAATTGCACTGTTAAAAATTCCTATATTAAAACTGAGACATAAATTAAGTAATATATAAATACAAAAGACCTATAAAATCAATGCCTATGTCCTCTTAATAAGAAATAACATATCATTTCAAGTGTGTTAGCACAAATAATTGCTTTTACATTTGCTTAAAGCCAATGTCTTCTGGCCTCTTGGAACAACATCCAAAGGTAGCAGGATACACAATCTCAATAGAGTTACGAACAAATTAAGTAGCTCATTCATAACTTATAGGTTCAATCTAATAAAGGCTTGTTTAAAGCTCATCTAGTTACCTAAAGAAAAGATCTCAAGTGTAACATTCATGCTCATTTATTCAAAAGCCAGACTTGATCAAATGCTCTTGGAATTTTTTTGTGCTCTGGTCATCTGTTACAGTATAAATATCATTCTCTATGGTACTTCTCTATCATCATTTTCCATACAGTACATGGTTTCACATTATGTCTTTAACTTTCAAACTTGTTAAGTCTTATTTACTACAATGCACAAGCTTGCTCTTTGTCAGTTTTCATAACATGCCTAGACATTTTAAATCCATAAATGAAGTCAAGTTCTAGCCCAGGCCCTAACATCAATATGACCTTTCATTTAAACTTCTTCATGAAAATATTTGAGTCGAGGTTGAGCCTAGCTGAAGACTAACATCTTACAAAGTGGAGACAAACCCACAAATTTTAGGCTGGTTTCAATCTCAAGACAAGTAGCCTTTTTAAGAGCTTATAGAGTCCTAAACAAATCAAAGTTTAGCTCTTTTGTAGCCATAGGCACTTCAGAATTGTCCAAAATAGGCAAATTGTCTAATATCATGACTATAATTTTTTTTTCAGACTCCCCAAATTTTCACAATGGTTGTCTTGTCAAGAGTTGGTCAAATCTAAACTAGAATTAAGTAAAAAAGAAAGCAAGAGCCAGAAGATTTGGCATACTAGGTTCTCATGATCAAGAATAAGGATGTTGTCTATGCCTAAAACAATGGAAATGCGATGAACAATTATGATTACTGTCATTCCTTTACACTCAGTAAATATTGCATTTTGTCGTACTAAAGTTGTTTGTCTGTTAATGCTTGTAGTGCATTCATCCAAACAAAGTACCTGAGAATGCATGATAGGTTAGTAATATACTCTCTAACTATAGCACACAAGCATTCATCAATGCATTGTTCAATGAAATCCCTCAACAAGGTAATAGAGCCAAATGATCCTTCTAAAAAAATACTACTGTGCTAGAACTTAAAAGCAGACACCTTTATATAGCAATGTTAGTATAATTTGAGAGTATCTTAATAAAGCAAGCTATATAAGTGCAAAATTATGGTCACATATCAAGATTTTACCTTAGAAGATTTGAGAAGAGCATGTGCAAGGCAAAATAGCTGCCTGTGCCCAGTCGAAAAAGACGATCCAAATTCTTTCACATGAAGGTCTAATCCACCTGCTACCTATACTTCTTTCACTGATATGGCATCTCTTGAGAACCCTCTAGATTTTCAGGTCACAACTCATCTGAAGTGGATCTAAGTTATCCCTCTATAAAGGTAACACAAACAATAAGCCTAATTCCCCAAATATTATGATGTATAAAAATTGTTGTTGCATCCAATTGAGTGACGAACCTTAATGACCCTTCAAACAGAAATGGACTTCGAGAAATAACACAAAATGTGCACGAAAGGAGTAGGTTGACCACTACATAAAGGGGTAAGGTAGAGAAGGGCATTCAAGACACTAGACTTGCCAACACCTATTCTTCCAACAATTCCAACCTATTTGAATTTATCTGATCTATTAGGATGCTCAACTCATAACAGGAAATTAATATGTTTATAAATTCAAGGAAATTTTAACCTAAACAACTTTTTTGCACACAATCTAGACAATTTACTTGAAAATAAACTAGAAAGTCTCAAGGAAGTGTATGGTAAGAAACAACCACAAAGAAAAAAAAGCAAAAAAAAAAGATATATATATATATATATATAAATCCTAATCCTAAAGCTTCATATGTGCACTAACTTGCGTCCCTTCTGTAATAGTAAAACTAAGCAGGCAGCAAGTAATGTTTTGAAACTCAATCAGTCCTTCTAATGGCCAATCTGGACTAAGCTCATGGCATCCATTGAGCTCTTCTTGAGGGATGTCCACTAAAGAGAATAAAATCACATAAGCAATGAACAACTAAGTATATATGGGAAATGAGGTTTATCACCACACTTGAAGAGCTCTCTCGATAGATGCCATTTCCTTCTCTGTTTCAGTGAAACTTGTCAGGAAACTTCCTAACAAGGACATAATCGGAGTAGCATAAGAAAGTGCCCAACCTACCTGTAAAATAATATTCAGGGTTAAGCTGCATAATTGATCATAAAACAGGTAAAAGTTACCAAGCTTGCTAGTAAGCTTGTATTTTGACTCAGAACTAAAAGGCGTTAGGAAGAAGTTGGAAGCAAACAAAAGAGTGCCATCTGAGGGACTCTTGCAACGGCCAACACCATTGTGCTGTGGCACGCACTTAGCGTACCCGACTAGCAGATGATGAAGTGAGACATCCTGCTTGATGGGAGAGGGGCAGCGGAATACAAATTGCCCAAGTGACCTCTCCCACTTGTTTGAATTTATGAGAAGTAACTGAATAACAAAAAAGGCAATTTAAATAATCACACAAGAACACACCGATTTTTTTATGTGAAAAACCCCTTCAAAGCAAAGAGGAAAAATTACAGGACACATCGGTCCAAAATCAACTTCACTATAATCAATAAGTGAATACAACAATGGTACACAACTTCAATTACATCAACCAAATTGAACAAACTCAATTTGAACCAAAGTGAGAGGTCAAATAAGTTAAATAACACAAAAGACACATTGTGTTAATAATAACTCAACAACCAGATATCAGGCAGTAATCGACCCATTCAAGATGAACCCCCAAATGTCGCCTACTAGCTGTCTAAATTTCAGTTCAATCGGACCACGGATCAATAATCAATAATACTATTTACCAATTTTGCCATAGATGAGAGAGTAAAGAGTTACTAGAATTAAGAGGCTTTGGTTCGAATAGAATACCTGCCCTTGTAGTTCACAGAAAATCAATCTAACCGTCCACAAAGAAGATCTATGTGTCCTCCAACTACTGACTAAAAAATCATCTCGATCTGACCACAAAGAATCTTCCAATTACATGGTTGACCAATTCTGCACACAGAAAATTGCCCAGAGAATAGACCTACGAAAACTGAAAAGAAGTAGGACTTACAGTGCTTGAATTCCAATCTCCACCATTTAGAAATAAGAACCAAACGCCCTCTATCAACCATTCAAGTTTAGACTAATCGGACACCGATATCGTTTCGAAAATTAAGATCAAAGAACACTCTACCGACAGTTTTCATCTTTTTCTTTTTATTTTCTTGGTTTCTCCTCCTTCGTTTTTCTCTTTTTTTTTTCCTCTCTTTCGATTGGGTCGCTGGGTAACCTCTCTGTCTCGGGTCACCTCTCTCTTTTTTTTCTTTTTGTTTCTTTCTTTCAGCTGCCGGATAACACCTCTCTCTCACTCTCTCAACCTCTCACTATTTCACAAAACCTAATCTTAATGAGGTATTTATACCTCATTAAGTCAAACTTTTTTTTTTTTCAAAGGTTTCCTCCATGTAGGAGGGATACCTAACAATTCTTCCCCTTCCGACTATGTGGAGGTGTTGACCATTCCAGTCAACAAACAATACAATTCAAACTTTCCTCTTGGTAATACCAAGATGGATTGCGCTCTGGTTGTCACATTGCAACACATAGTTTGATTCTTTAAAGCCAAGTTCCTTTATGAATCTTTTCATCCAGATTAACTCTTTTGTTGCTTCTTCATAATACTCAGGTTCTCCCCCATCAATTAATAACACAAACTTATGAAAAGAGAATCCAGTAGAAGGCATTAAAACTCTGTTAGACCTTCATGGCTGAAAAACAGGTAGAGGTGAGGTTGAATAATCTACTGTAAGAGTATTGAAATCACTTGCAGATACCTGAGGAATTGGATCAATACCAACAAGGTTATCATTAGTTTGAGTAGTTGGCTTTTCAATGTCTTCAATGTTCTGATCTTCAAAGAACACAACATCTCTACTCCTTACAAACTTTTTTTCAACCGGATCATATAAACGGTACCCAAAGTCATCTTCACCATAACCAAGAAAGATACATTGCCGAATCTTTACATCTAACTTCCCTCTTTCATTTTTAGGGACATGAACAAAAGCCTTACAGCCAAAGACTCATAAATGGTCATAAGAGACTTCCTTACCAAACCAAACTTTTTCTGGAACATCACCTTGTAGCGGAACACTAGGAGAAAGATTAATTACATGTGTCACTGTATTTAAGGCTTTACCCCAAAAGGATTTAGGTAGCTTTGCATCTGAGAGAAGACATCTAACCCTCTCAATCAATATTTTGTTCATCCTTTTTGCTAAACCATTTAATTGTAGTGTCTTGGGAGGTGTCCTCTGATGTTTGATCCCATACTTTCTGCAATATTCATCAAATGGACCACTATATTCACCACTATTATCAGTGCGGACACATTTCAGCTTTTTACCAGTTTGTTTCTCAACAAAGGCATGAAATTGTTTAAATATATCAAAGACTTAATCTTTAGTCTTCAACGCATAAACCCAAAGCTTCCTTTAATGATCATCAATAAAAGTCACAAAATAAAGAGTACCACCAAGTGAACATACCTTCAAAGGACCATACACTAGTTCAAGTAACTCTGATTTCTTTGAAGGTGAGTGACTCTTAAATGTGACTCTGTTCTATTTTCCAACCAAACAATGAGGACACTTCTTTAAAACTACACTCTTTATGCTTAAAAGCTGGTTTTTCCTTGTCAAACAATTCGTTCCCTTTTCACTCATATGGCTAAGTTGTTTATGCCATAAATCAATTAAATTCTCATTCTCCACTACATTTACAGCATTTCTAATAGTAGAAGCTTACATAAAATATAAACTAAAGCATTTCTTACCTTGTTTCACAATTAAGGAACCTTTGGTAAGCTTCCACTGGCCATCACTGAAGGTACTGCAAAAACCTTCATCATCTAACTTTCCCATTGAAATCAAATTCAAACGGATATCAGGAACATGTCTAACATCTCTTAGTGTTAGCTGTGCTCCATTGCCAGTTTTTAAGCAAACATCACCAATACCAATGACTTTTGTTAAGCCACTATTACCCATCTTCAACACCCTATGATTTTCAGGTGTATATGTAGAGAAGAATTCCTTACGTGATGTAACATAAAGAGAAGCACCACTATCTATGACCTAATCAGTCTCATGAGATGTCAGGTTAATCACATTTTCATCAGAAACAATAATAAGTTCATTAGTACCAAAAGTTGATGCAGTAGCAACATGATCATTACTCATATTCTTTTTCTCTTGCCTATCATTGCCATCTTTATTTTCTCTCTTCCACTTGTAACACTTTTTCTAAATGTGACCCATCTTCCCACAATAATGACAATGGACATTATTGTATTCAGATTGTGACTTGCTTCGGCTCTTACTTTTACCATTTTTACCACTTCCTTTTTCTTGACTTCTCCTCCTATTTTTAGTAAATAAAATCTCTGATTTAGATGATGATGAACCTTGAGATTTCCTTCTCATCTCCTCATTCAACACATCACCCTTTACAAGTTCCATTGACAAAACACTACCGGAGGCAGAATTAACGAGAGACATTCGAAAAGTCTCCCAAGAATCAGGTAAGGTAGCAAGTAACCTTAAACCAAGAATTTTGTCATCAAACTTAATACTCATGCCTGATAGTTGATCAATGAGACCCTAAAACTCATTTAAGTGGTCAGCAACTGAACTCTTATCATTATATCTTAACTGCATCATTTTCTTTAACAAGAACAACTTGTTATTACCAAACTTTGAAGCATACAAAGTCTCAAGCTTGCTCCACAATGTTCATGCGTGTGTCTCATTGCAAATGTGATTATAAACATTATCATCAAAAAATTGCCGTATAAAACCATAAACCTGTTCATGCACAAATTCCCATTTTTCATCAGTTTTAGACTAAGATTTCATAGTAGCAAATACTGGCAGATGCAATTTTTTCACAAATAAGAGATCCTTCATTTTACTCCTCTATATATGATAATTCGTGCCATTCAAACAGACCATTTTATTCATATTTAACTCCATCATTCAAACAAGTCAGAAACACAACCTTACTCTGATACCACTTTGATGGGAGAGGGGCAGTAGAATACAAATTGCCTAAGAGACCTTTCCCACTTGTTTGAATATGTGAGAAGTTAACTGAATAACAAATAAGGCAACTTAAACAATCACACAAGAACACGCCAATTTTTTTACGTGGAAAACCCTTTCAAAGCAAAGAGAAAAAACTATGGGACACACCAGTCTAGAATCAACTTCACTATAATCAATAATTGAATACAACAAAGGTACACAACCTCAATTACATCAACCAAATTGAACAAATTCAATTTGAACCAAAGTGAGAGGTCAAATGAGTTAACTAAAACAAAAGACACTTTCTGTTAATAATAACTCAACAACCAGATCTCAGGGCAGAAATCCAACCATTCAAGATGAACCCTTAGATGTCCCCTACCAACTATCCAAATTTCAGCTCAATCGGACCACAGGTCAATAATCAATCATACAGTTTACCAATTCTGCCACAGATGAGAGAGTAGATAGTTACCAGAATTAAGAGGCTTCGTTCGAATGAAATACCTGCTCTTACAGTTCACAGAAATTCAATCCAACCGTCCATAAAGAAAATCTACGTGTCCTCCAACTACTGACAAAATCGGCTCGATCGGACACAAATAATATTCCAATGGTTGACCAATTCTGTACACAGAAAAATTGCCAGAAAATAGACGTACGAAAATTAAAGATAAGTAAGACTTATAATGCTTGAAACCCAATTTACACCATTCAGAAATAAGAACTGAATCCCTTCTATCAACTATCCAAGTTTTAAGTTAATTTAACACCGATATCATTTCCAAACGTAAAATTAAAGAACATTTTGCTGATAATTTTCATCTCTTTCTTTCTTTTTTTTGATATCTCCTCTTCGTTTTTCTCTTTTTTGTTCCTCTCTTTCGGTCGGGCCGCCGGCCAACCTCTCTATCGAGTCGCCTCTCTCTTTTTTTCTTTTTGTTTCTTTCTTTCAGCCACCGGACAACACCTCTCTCTCTCACTCTCTCAAATTCTAACTATCTCACAAAACATAATCTTAATAATACGTCATTAAGTTAATTTTTTTTTTTTGAGGTTGCCTCTAGGGATACCTAACACTGCTTGCTGTTGCTCGCTGGGGGACTCTCGCGGCTGCCAGCACCATTGCGATGCGGCCGACAGAGGGGGTGAGACAGCCTGTGCTCTGCCATCACCGAGGGACTCTGGCTTGGCGAGCCATCCTGCGCGCCGCTGCCGGCCAAGGGACACTTGCAGTGGCTGGAACAATTGTGCTGCGGCACACATGTCGTGCCCCCAATGAGCCAGCAGTTGGTCGAGACTGCCTGCACGCTGCAGCCCAATGAGGCAGTCTGGCGGCTGCCAGCTCCATTGTGATGCAGCTGACAGCGGCACAAAACAGCCAGCGCGATGCCACCCGCCGAAGGATTCCAGCAGCGTCCAACGCCATTGCACTACGACACGCACACAGAACCCCCAATGGGCCGACGCCGGGGAGAGACAGCCCGCGCGCGGCCACCAGCCAAGAGACTCCGGCGGCTGCCAACTCCATTGCAAAGTGGCCGACGGTGGGGAGAGGCAGCTTGTCCGCCGCTGCCCGCCGATGGGCTCTAGTTGCGGCCGGCTTTGCAGTGTTGGAACATGCACACAGTGCCTGTGACGGGCCATGGCGGGGTGACGCAGCCCATGCACAGCCATCCGTTGAGGGACTCCTGTTGTAGCCAGCTTGGCTGTGTTGCGGCCAACACGCAGTGCCCCAACGGGCCCACAGCGGGGCCATGGAGCCTGCGCGCGGCTGTTCGTCGAGGGGTTCGAGTCTTGGCCAGCTCGGCTGCATTGCAACACGCACGTTTAAAAGTCACGTGAAATGTTCAAATAATAAAGGGTGAGGAGAGAAAGCATAAATAGAAAACTTTTTATGCTTCTTTTCTTTTTAATTATATTTATATATTTTTTTAATTTTAATTTAAATGTCACGTGAAATGTTGTATACTTTTATTACTACTGCAACATGTTTGTGCTGTGGCGGCCGAACTTACTTAATGATGAGAATGAGAGGAGAGGAATTCCCTCACCGTGAAAGCAATCTGATGCAACCCAACAGGAGCGGCAGTGTCCACCACCAACTTCATTTACTTCTTCCTCCATGTTTGTGTTTTTGTGTTGTCTTTGTGTTGATAGGTGTTTAGGTGGAATTAAGGCTAAAGCCATGGAGACGAGGAGGCCACACCAATACTGCACCCTTTTAAGGACACATAGATATGGGGAGATGAATAAGTCGTACACCGCATTTGGTGCCAAAATTCAATAGACTTGGTTCATTAGTAGTTTTAAGTGTCATATAAAGAAAATTACTGTTTACTTCAATTATGATTTTGGCCTCCATATGAACAATAAGGACACAATTAGAGCAATATAAGAGAGTGCCAAAGCTGCCTGTAAAGAATATTTAGGGTTAAGCTGCATAATTAATCTTTAAATAGGTAAAAGTTATACAGGCTTGCTAGTCAGCTTGTATTTTGATTTAGAACTAAAACACATTAGGAACATGTTGGAGGTATATTTTTCTTGTTTTAAGTATTCCATTCTAATGTATGTTTATAACAAAATTAACTGTCAATCTAACCAGATGAATCAAAGAGTACATTCAAGTACCTACCTTGGACTTAAAAGCTCTTATAATTGATGATCCATCAAGTGTCTCTGTAAAGGTCGAATATATAGGAGAATGAGAAACACTGTCAAGTCGACACAATTCTCTGGATGTTGTCCTATAGAAGAACTGAAGAATTTCTAACTAAGTAGACTGCTTCAGGTACAATTCTAACATTCCATTATAGATACATAACCAATTTCATGAAAGTCATAATGAAAAAAAAGAGTGGTAAGAACTTTTCAGAACCTAAAGTAGCCACAAGTCCAAACAAATAGTTTCTTTTCAAGAGATATCAACCATCCATTTGAATCCTTTAATCAGAACAAGTGCCATTATCGAAACACCAAAAGGTAACAAATACTTTCATAATGTTAAACAAGGATTGAGGAGCATAAGTCTGAACCAAAGAAAATATTATGATGTAGATTCAAAATTTTCTTGAACAGCTTAGGGGTAGTTAATCTTTTCCTTTTCTATTAGTTTCCACCTGTTCTTTCTCAAATCTTATCAAGGAAGTAGCCATATTTATTTTTTGATATTAAATGGAATTGATTCCACTAAAAAAATCTATTGAGATATACATGATACTCTTCATATCAAACTTTATTATACAATTTTGCTTTGTGCAACTATAGTAATATATCATTCTTCATTGAAAAGTTCCCAAGCAATCTATGAGGTTGAATTTGCTTAACTTTAGGATGTCAAATTGAGTTACTTGTAATATACTCATTTAGCAGTTTCTATTTTGTCTTTGATGATAAACATAAACCAAATCATACAAAAGAGTAACTTATTGTTTTCTTGCTCTTTTTGCTCATTATGATCTTGTTTTACTAACTAGTACATGCCAGTTTACCATTAGATCATGTTTCCATATCAAATATTGTTTCTCATTACACTTTAACCTAATTGAGAGTTCTACAAAGCTATTTTGCATCAAAGAAAAATGGAAAAATTATGTATTACATTTATACTTCTTGATCCTTTGGGTCACTAGCAATTACATAGTGCATGCAGGACAGGGTGGTAACATATGCCCAAATAATAACACAGATGCTTAAAAAGGTTTAAAAGAACTAGTGATTAAAGTCAAAACAAAGTGAACACCTATGACACTTTCATATGAAACTTCATTCATAAAATTCAATATTAAATGAATTAACATTGTTGAAGAAGTTAACACTTTAAATTATAATTAATGATATTTGAAAGGAAGTGTCACATAATAGTGAAATTATTTAATCTTTCTATGAATGTCGCAAATCTCATTCTATGCCACAATTAAGCATTTACTGTAAGTAACCCTATTATTAAAACCAAAAGAAATATTAAAAATCTCATATCAGGAGTAAAATTTTTGCAAGTAAAATGTTAACAAATCAATTTGTACAAGGAGTCAAAGTTCAAACATATAACAATAAACGTATAGCTTAAGCTCTAAAAGTGTGATAGAAAAAAAAAAGGTCTAAAAAACAAAGGAAAGTTAATGCACTAAATCTCAAGCATTAAAGATATTAGTCTAATAGGAAAAATCCACAAACTTTATCCAATTTCAAATATAAGCAATTAATCAACATCAGATCATATGATGGACATATGCCTTTTTTTATGAAGAAAGTATATGTTGTAGTTAAAGATTCAACCTGCAACTTGTTGTAGACAAACCAAAATGGCAATAATAAAAGCAAAAAAAGGACTTGTAGATATGCACAACCCCTTTAAGAATAGTATCATACCAAGTAATATAAAAGTTAGCAAGCAACAAATTATTAGACACTTTTTACACTAAGTAAAGCATCTTGAATTTGACATTACACCTAACATCTTGAACCATTACTTTATAAATATAAATTCAACATTTTTATCCTAGGACATCCACAAATACTCTTAGGACATATTGCAAAAACTAAAAATTGAACCAAATGAGTGAAAAAGTAGGCCAAATAATAAATTGAGATTTGTAAAGAAGAACCACTTCGTGGTTGTAAGCCAAAGCAATTATGCTCATTATGAACTCTTAAGATTAAATGTCAAGAATTATTGCACAATTTAAAGAACAAAAATGAAATAACTAATCTATAACTAACATTATAAATTGAGTATTTAGAGGTGAAACTTTTTTGTGGATCATACAAAACATAGATTAATATGGCAACAACTCTAGGAAAACTAAAAATTGAGGATAAAGGTATTTATTGTTTTATAGATAATGTTATTAATGGAAGGAAGTTTGCGAGTTACCTGTAAATACGATAAAATTATTGCTATCCTCAGCAAGCCAACAAGATTAGCAAGCAAAATGAAAGGAAGAGAATCATTAATTGTATAGAGATTGAAAAATAACATATGGAGAAAGAAAAGTTATTTTTGTTTGTATAAACATCATTGACATTATTGATAGGAAGTCATTTCTTTCTAACCTATTGAGTATTCTTCCATTAGGTGTTTGATTAAAAAATTGTATAGGTGCATCAACAAGCTTATTGGGTAATTCGTTATGCACTTGAATTGCAGCACTTAAGCCACCAAATGCAAATGAGAATGCCTTTACCAATGTAAAAAAGGAATTTATGATGCAAAAGAAGTAGAGTATAACCTGCAACATCAATTACCAAGTCAATAACAATGATACAAGATCCTGACAAGAAGTTCCTATGCCTTTGTATCTTTAAATCCAATAAAAGAATAAAAAACATATGAATAGGGAAATATAGGATTTTTGTATTGTACCTATGTTCTGTACCTTTATTAACCCAAAGAACAAATAAAAGTTAACAATATTATTTAAAAAATTTTTGCAGCTTAAATTCACCTAAGGGAAAAGAAAATACAATAGTACACAACATTTTTCTAGTTTTATAAGCAATATTGGTACAAGTTAAATAACAAGAGATAAAAATGGTAGAAAAATGCCTCTATAATACTAGTGATGTCATATAATTTTGTATGTTAAACTACACCTAATATCTTATATCATCTTCTAAATATCTAATAATTAGATGAAGTTATTTTATATCAATGTCAACAACAAAAGGAAGTCATATGATAGGCAGGTTAATGACTTTTGGACTAAGTTTGAGAAGTAGAAGAACCATAAAAGGCACCAATACAATTGCCAACATTTCTATTTTAATAATTTGGTTTGGTTTAGTTTTGAGAAGAAAATACACTACCTGATATGGGATGTGATAAAGAAATATAGAAGAAGATTGGGTGAGAAGGGAAGAAAAAGGAGAAGCCTCAATGGAATCCAATCATGAATATTTTAATTTGAGGGAATGCTAGTATTCTCAAAATTTTAAATTAATTGTATGTAAAAATAAATAATCAACATGACCATAGAGAATCCAATTACCAGATAAAAGGATGTGGAGGGATTCATCTAATTTCTTTTCGTTGAATCAACCTAATAGCAAAGCTACAAGTCATTTCCATTATGAGAGGCTTGCATTAGAAGGGTTGAGATGCATATTGTAACTATAATGAACCATTAAGAGAATGTAGCATATTTCCTGCAAATATTGTTAATATCACCCCCCGTCCTCGCTTAATGATAAAGGTTCTAACTTTGTTACAACAATGAAACCTAGAAAATATGCCAATAGATCAAATAAGACCAACACACATTATTTATATATGTGTGTGCATGTGTATGCATCGAGAGATAGAGCAAAAGGAAGTACCAGTGACCAAAGACTTTTTCCTTAAAAGCTTTAACATGTGATGGGAAACGACCATCCACTTTAAGATCGGTGTTTAACATTGGCAGCTACAAAATGTCTATGTATTCAATTTGCATACCCAAAAGATTTAAGTCCTGGCTTAGCTCAATTGCTACAAAACAAGAAAAGAACACCAACCCACATCTATATATCAAAAACCCAAATCACAAGTCATAACAGTAGAGATCAAGCAATTCCTAGGACAAAGTGTAAACCTTTTTGTCAAATAATAAAGTACTACATGGATTGGAGGAAAGAAATAAAAGATGATCAAAAGCTTGTGGTGGAGGAAGGGTGGATAGTTGTGGTTTAGCAGATCAAATAAAACCACAGTAAGATGAGGATTTTCGAAAAGACCCACAAATGGTTGCCAATTTGTTAACTCACTTTGATGTCTCCACTCTTTCCTTCTCCATCTCTACGCCTCTTTTGCCTTTGGGTGTTTCATTACAAGGTTGTTCCAAAATGTTTGAAAATTTAGTTGACAAAAGTTAGACAACTATGCAAACTGATAATAATAATAATAAATTATATTTAACTTAATTTTTAAAATAGTAAAATTGAATTTTTAAAAATTATCATACTAGATATATATTATATTGCTTAATAAGTGTTATTATATAGCAATTTTTAATTTAGTTAACTAATAGCTTGATCAAACTAAAATTTTGATTAACAAAATTAAATTTTATTATTAGTTAATTCAATTTATGTAAATTGACAATTTTAATTTAATTGGAATTTTTAGATTTGGTAAATTGAGATTAATCAAACCAAATTGAAGTATTTTTTTATGTATTTTCTTATTTTAATTATACTAAACATTATTATTAATAAAATTATGTATATAAATTTAAATATCACTAAATTATTATTGTATCTAAGATAACATATTTATATTATATATTATAATTATTATAGTTTTTTAATGCATTAAAATTATATTTTTTATTGAAATTAATTTAAACCAACTAATCATTCTAAAATTAAGCAAAATTAAAGTAGAAATTTTTTATAATCATAAAGTTTTAGTTTAATTTTAATTTTTCTAAAATAAACAAAACAAAAATTTTGATTCCATTTGATTTCCAGCTCACCACTCTATTTAAACTATAAAGATATACTAATATCACTAATTTGACAATATGAGATTAACACTAAAATTATAATGTTGATTTATATTGAAGACAAATTTATTTTGTAAATATTTTATGTTTAAAATTAAAATAAATACAAAGATAAGTAAATTTGACAATTAATATACATAAGACTATTACAAAAATGCATATTATGTTTATTATTTATAGGTATGATAAAATTAACATACTAATATTATGATATTAGACATTACAATATAAGGAACATTTTGGATTATAATATCCTCTGACTACTGATATATATTATATTTATTTGGGTTAATATATAAATTAATTTGAAACAATGAAGGTTATAATTAGTTGTAACAAATCTATTCCATTTTTAAATAATAATAACTTAAGAACTATGAATTTTTTTAATAACAAATTTATTTTACTGTTAAATCTTAGTGACAAATTTCGTCAATTTAACTGATACTTCAGCTATAGAGGGCTTAGGTGATGGGAGATAAAGGTCTTGTGTCATGTGATAGTGAAGCTAAACTCATTTTGAAAATCAGAGAAGGCTTATTTAATTAAGTGGGTAGTGAATTATGAAGATAAGACAAGGGTAACATAATGAAATGCAAATTTGAAATAAAAAGCAAGGAATCAAGTTAGACCTTCCTTCAACACAACATATGAACAGGCAAAGTTTGCAAAAAAAATAACTAAGTTGTGAGCCACCATGACAAACACTTCCAAATGAGGAAAATTTTAAAGCTTAAAACTTTAAATAACTTAAGTTAAAAGTGGGGAATGGATGAGTTAAGTTGATTTTAAGTCAAACTATTTTGGATTTCAAATCATCTAATGTCGATCATTTGAATTTTGAGTCATTCAAATTTTAAGATGCAAGTCATTGACTTTTTAATCAATGCAAGTCAAATCAAGTTGGCATTGAACATGTTAAGTGTAGTTATTTAGGTCGAGTTTGTATATTTTTTTGTAAATATTTCCCCTTCATTACTATGCTAATATAAAAAATTTCTTTTTTCTTATTAATGAAAAATAAGAAATAGTTTTTAGTAAGAATTAATTATTATTTTTATGTAAATAAAAAGAATAAAATAGTAAGATAAGTTTTGCTTTTAGAGAAATTAATATGTAATAGTCCATAAAAGAAAGAAAGGAAAAATCTAAATTTAAAAATAAGCAAAGATATTATGTTTCCATAATATATTAAGGAGAGGGAAACAAAATTTTGAATTTAAAATATAAGAAAGATATTATGTTTCAAAAATTTCAAAATTAAATAAAAAATTAAATTATAAGGGTTTTTTTTAGAAACTAATATATGATAGTTCATAAGAAAAAGAAAAGAAAAATATAAATTTAAAAATAAGCAAAGATGTTGTGTTTCTATAATATATTAAAGAGGAAAAGAAAATTTTAAATTTAAAATAAGAGGAAAATATGATGTTTTTAAAATTTTAGAATTAAATCTATTTATATCACAAAAGTAGTTTTATAATTTTTTATAATGATTTTAATTAACAATAATATATAAATTTCAAATTTTAGTTCACATTTATCATTGAAAAAATTAAATTGAATAATTGATATTTTATATATTCAAAATAGTGTGTATGCTAATCTAAATATATATATATATACACACACACTTTTTTAAATGAAAGTAAATCAAGTAAAAAAATTATTTTTGGATTAAAATATCCATAAATTTTAGTTTATATTAAAATAAATTAAAATTTTGAGATAGGTTCAATTTAAATTAGCATAGATTGTCATGAGTTTTAGGTTACTAAAATTTTAGTTTTAAGCTCATTTTAAATTTCATTCATTTGGAATTTGAATTATTCTAGTTTCTAGTAATTTTATATTTGAGTTATTTAAGTTTTAAGTTTTAAGTTTTTATAGATATAAGTTATTCGAGTGTCGAGTTAGTTTGGCTTTGGTTAAGTTAGATTATATGACAATCCTCTAAAGAAAATACAGAAGGGAGTGTAGAACAAAGGTGTAGGGTGTTAAAGAGAAAAGGAGAGGAACAAGGAGGGAAGCAAAAAGAGAATTTGGAGAGAGAAATTTAGTATAGATGTTTTAAACACACTCATCAAAGGTAATTCTCTATACAACAATTCAATCTCTCAATTTACCTATCAATTATAGATGTTAGGCAAAGCTAAGATGCAATTTTGTTCCCTTTAACTCAAACATTTATTACCAAGGGATAATCCCTTGGTCATGGCATTAAATTTCTTACTCAGGTAAGCCACAAGTTGCCCTTTTTACATTAAAACGACTCCTATCTTGGCATCACTTGTATCTATTGAGCCCATCTTTGATGACTAATGTTGGATTTATTATCAACATCTCATATATTTGTCTTTTTTTGATTTGATGTTATGGGTGCCTTTGAGATGTGTTTGCAGCATTTACAAAATATTGGTAGTTGATTTATTTAAATCAAGAGCTATTGTACTATTTCATGCATGTACTCACTACTCAAGTAGGGTTAAGAGTCAGTTGAAACTTTTGATTCAACCCATGTGTTCTAATATGCTCACTTATTATGTATCCATTATGGATACTATTCTTAAAGATAGGGAAACGTACAATGAATGGATTATTGAACTTGAACAAATGGTTGACAGGATCATCAGTATGCGCCAACAATTGTTTGATGTGACTTGCATGTGACCTGTTTATTCCTTAAGACCTACACGTGACCAGTTTTATAAAAACACATGACTCATTCTAAAAGAGAAGGACACGTGGCAAGAGGGCCATAAGAAGGGTGCCAGGTGGAAGTATCTTGAGAAGTCTTTTTATATAGGAATTAATGCTAATTGTTGATAATAGGATAATCCTAAATTCAAGGTATATAAATACCCATGTAGTCGCCAAAAGAAACAATTGAGAACAACACAAAAGAAATAATCAAGAACATTAAAAAATAGAAATGAAAATAGCAAAAAAAAAAAAAAAAGAGGAATTTGTCTGAAAGATAAAAGAGAAAAAGAGAGCACACAACAAAAGGATATCTAGAGTCTCTTAAAGCCAATTTTGCCTTGCACATAAAGAAGGATATTCCAAAGGAGAAGATCATTTTTCTGTCACAGCAACTTGTATACATGGAGAGATCTTTCTCAAGAGAGTTTTTGTCATAACCTTTTTATATATTTCTTTATAAAAAGGTGGGAAACCCTTGGGGTGATTAGTAAATCATTGTAAGTGGTTAAAGAGTGAATCCTTCCATAGTGGTTAAGGAGAGATCCTTCCACTATATCATTTGTATCCCTTGATAGCAAGAGTAGATTGTTTGATCTAAGAGAGATCTTATCATACTATGGATATAGCTCACATATTATGAGCAAACCACATAAAAAATCTGTGTTTTTTGTATGTTTGTGCTTGCTTGATATTCATATGACCATTCTCACATAAAGAAGCAAGATAAAAATAGATCATAGACTTTAATAGATCACAGAGGTTTAATATAGATAGATTTATAAAAAGTAAATATCTCATACTAATTTACCTTCTCTCGCTCTTAGTGTGAGACCTAAAAAGGTCTTTATCAATTGATTTTAGAGCCTTGAATTCCTTTATCAATCCATTTTTCTTATACCTAATTTTTTTTTTTACTACTATGAATCTTTATATTTATTACTTTGAATATATTATTTGTTGTTTAATATCATGGAGAGTACAAACATTGTTAATAACAAAGGCATTCCTACTTTTGATAGATAAAATTATCAATTATGGAAGAATAGAAGGCCCCCATATTTACTTTCACTTGGTCTAGATGCTTTTAAATCTGTTTTCAATGGCTTCATTCCTGCTGTTGAAGGTACTACTATGACATTTACTGATAAAAAGAATTTAGAATATGATAGAAATGCTAAAAATGTCTTCTATACCTCTTTATCAAATAAAAGTGATAAGATATAACATAGTAAAAGAAATTTGAAATAAATTAAAGAATATGTATGAAGGAGACAAGGTTATAAAGGAAGTCAATCTATAAATCTAAAGGAGCAAATTTAAAGATATAAAGAGCTGAATGATGAATCGATGAATGCCTACTTAACAAGAATAAATGAAATTGTATGCTCCATTAGAGGCTATGGATAAGAAATAAGCGATTTTACTATAGTAAGGAAGAAACCTTACCAAAAGCTTTTAATGCCAAAGTTTCCTCTATAAAATATAAAGATTTGGACAGGCTAGCTTGGGATGATTTACATAGCATATTGGTAGCTTATGAAATGAGAATAGTCCAATAAAGAAAGAAAAGGAGTTGGCCTTCAAGGCCATAAAGAAATTAAAAATTAAAAAATAAAAAGAGTCTATTAGCAATTCTGAAATAGAAGATGGTGATACTAAATTTGATAAAATCATGGCATATATCACCAAAAATGTAAATAAAGGAAAAAGGAAGTACAAGGAAAAATTTCCCTTGAAGTGCTTTAGTTGTAAAAGTATTAGGCACTTTGTAGTGGACTACCCAAAGAGAAAAGAAATAGATAGTGATGATGATGATGAATCTACCCCAATGAGGGGAACAAAGAAATCCAATTATTCTAAAGTTGGGAATTTAGGTGCCAAAAGGAAAAAAGAAATCTTCAAATCTAAAAGAAGAAATTTCTTAGGCAAATTGAATGAAGAAAATTCTGAAGAAGAAACTAATGATGATTCAGATGATGATGCTACAAAACATATACTGGTTGTATAGGTAAATGATGAAAAAAAAATCCTTAAGTGATAAGAAATCAATTAAAGAGGAAAAGAAAAAAATGTTGTAGTAACTTGAGAATGAATTGAGAACTTGTTTGCCTAAAAATAGTAGGTTAGAAAAAGAGGTAAAAAAATCTTAAGAAGCTAAATAAAAATTCTAATATTGATAAATCTAATTTTCAAGTGAAAGAAAAGGAGTTTAAAGCAAGAGAAAAAAAGTACTTGAAAAGAATTAAGGAGTTGAATGTACTTGAGGCAGAGTAAGGAAAAATACACAAAGATCTTAGCTCTAAAGTGATTGCACAAGAGCAAGACATACTAAATTTGCAAGCCAAGCTATATAAGGATAAATCTAAATTGAAAAAGTATGAAGAGAGCTTTATATAGGCTATGAAAGTGAGAGGAGAGTCCTCTTCAGCAAATGCTATTAAGAAGGATGCTATCAAAAAGTTAGATAAGTGTTTAAGCAGACCTCACTTTATAAGGAAGAAAAGACTTGACTATATTGAAAAGCTAAATCAGATGGTAAAAGAGAAGAAGAAAATTGTGTTTGTATTTGAAAGCAAACACAAAGAAAAGATAAAATTATAAGAAGTTGATGTTATGAAGAAAAGAAACCAACTCAAGCTAAAATGAGTTAAGAAAGATATAAAGAAAACTGTTATCTAAAAGAGATAGGTTGTCAAAAAAGGACAAAAGGTTGCCACACTTAAAAATCAAGTGGCAAATGGTGTGAGAAATAATTATAATATTGATTAATACCAAACAAGTGCTGAAGATAAGAGATATAAACTTGTTGAAATAAGAAAATTCAAATTTAAAGGATTTTGCTGATGCTTTAATAAATATGGGCACAAAGCTATTGTGTGATGATGTAATAGCCCTATAAAAGGGAATGTGAGGCAAGAATCTAGGGGGAAACTCTATTAAGAAATGAGATAGCCTTAAGTGAAAAAAAAGCCAAATTCTATTAAGAAACAGATTTGATATATTAGAAGAAATCTATGGAAGATGTGAAAAGGCTGGACATACTACCACAGAGTGTTTGACATTGTTGTCAAGTCAAAGAATACAAAGGATTATACTCTTACCTTTGGCTAAAGAAAAACAAGGGGAAAGGAAATGACAATAGTTGTAGAAGTAGTCTTAAAAGCTTCTAAGAATGAAAAGTCATGAATCCTTGACAGTGGCTGCTCTTCACACATGATAGGAGACTCTAAAGTGCTAAAAGAAATAGAAAAATATAATGGAGGGATAGTCACATTTGGCAATGATAATACCTTAAAGATTAAAAGTGTTGGTGTTGTTGAAATTGGTGCAGAAAAGTTAAAATCAAAGGAAATGCTTTATGTTGAAGGGCTAAAACACAATCTAATTAGTATTAGCCAACTTTGTAATGATGTGTATGAAGTTACTTTTAGTAAGAGTGGCTACAAAGTAAAAAGATTAAGTGATGGTGTTATTTTTACAAAGGGAAAAAGAACAAATGAAAACTTATACCAAGTTTTTAGTAGTAAAAACATATGTTACATGAGCACCAAAGATAAAAACTTTGCAGCGCCATCACTTATACCAAGTTTCACAACTTCTTTGTGGCATCGGAGATTAGGACATCATGGACAAAATGGGCTAAACGAATTGTCCAAAAATAAAGTTGTGAAAGATGTACCCAAGCTGATAAGAGAAAGAATTACCATTTGTAGCACTTGTCAAAAAGGGAAGATGGTGAATGTTACCCATAAAAATATGGAGATTTAAACAAAAAAGTCAGTAGAGCTCATTCATTCATATATCTATGGGCCTATGAGAAAAAAATCATCAAAGGGTGATAGGTATTTTATTTCTTTGATTAATGATTTTATAAGAATGACTTGTATTATATTTTTGAAACATAAATAAGATGCTCTCAATAATTTCAAGAGCTACAGAAGGTTGGCTAAAAATCAATTAAGGAGAAGAATTAAAAGATTCAAGACAGACAATGGGACAAAATACACTTGCAGTGAATTTAAAAATTATTTAGAGAAGTATAGAGTGAAGTATAAATATGCTAGTCCCTACACACCCTAACAAAATATAGTGGCTGAAAGAAAGAATAGAAGCCTAATGAAGATGGCAAAGATCATGTTGGCTGATCATAGTACCTCATATGGCTACTAGAGAGAGGCTATCACTACTGCCACTTAGATTGAAAACAGATGTTTGATGAGACCACATATAAAGAAGACACCCTATAAGTTGTGGAATGGAAAAAATCCAAGTGTAAAACATTTTAAAGTATTTAGAAGCTCATACCTTATTAAAATTAAAGGCAAAAACCTTGAAAATTTTGATGAGAAAGCTAATGAAGGCGTATTCTTGGGCTATATACCAAATGGAAAGGACTTTAGATGTTACAACAAAAGGCTATAGAAAATTGTAGACAATTTTAATGTTAAAGTGATTGAAAATGGTTCCACAATGTAATCACAACATAAGAAACTTGAAATGCTATGTGTGATAATGAAAAGGAATCTAAAAGTAATAAATCAGAGGCTGTTCAGCATAAGGAAGATATTGATTCTCAAATTACAAGTAATGAAGAAAATGAATTAAGGCATTACCAAACTCACAGAAAAATTAAAGCTAAAATTGATGCTAAATACATTATTGGAAGTAAAAAGAATTCTGTGCAGACTAGAAAAAGGATAAAAAGTGGTGAACAAACCTTATTGATCTTTGAAGTTGAACCTAAGTTAGTGGAAGAACGTTGAAGTATAAGGAATGGTTGTGTGCTATGAATGAAAGCTTGATCAAATTAAAAAGAACAACACTTGATGTTTAGTTCCAAGACCTTAAGGGAAAAACATCATTGGAACCAAGTGGGTGTTCAAAAATAAGCTCAGTGAAAATGGTGAGATTGTAAGAAATAAAGTAAGACTTGTCTACAAAGGCTACTCACAAGTAGAAGGTGTTGATTTTGAAGAGACTTTTGCTTTTGTGGCCAGACTTGAAGTAATCAGAATATTCATGGTTATTATTGCTCAAAGAAATTATAAAGTTTATTAGATAGACGTGAAATCAATATTTTTGAATGGAAAGCTTAAAGAAGAGGTATATTTATTAAATAGCCTGATGGTTTTATACTTAACTATGATGGTTCAAATGTATGCAAATTACAAAAGGTTTTATATGACTTAAAGCAAGTTTCAAGAGCATGGTATTCCAAGCTAGATATATGTCTTAAAGAAATGAAATTCGAAAAAGGGAATGTGGATAGCAATTTGAACATAAAGGAAGATAAAAAGGGCTAAATAATTTTTGTGATTTATGTTGATGACATAATTTTTGTTGCTAAAAAATAGACCTTTTGCATTGCTTTTGCTGATTAAATGAGGAAGAAATTTAAGATGTGTATGTTAGGTGAAATGAAATTCTTCTTAGGGCCATAAGTTTTGCAAAGTAATGCTGAAATTTTTCTTTCCCAAGAAAAATGTGCTTGTGAACTGTTAAAAAGGTTTGAGATAGAAAAATCTAAAGAAGTAAGCACTTTCATCACTGTTGGAACATAGCTGAGCAAAGATAAAAAAAGACAAAAAGGTTGATCAGAAGGAATATAGAAAGTTGATTGGAATTTTATTGTATTTGACAACATTAAGGCCTAATCTTGTTTTTACTGTATAACACTTTATGCTATGTTTTGAAGTAAGCCTAAGGAATCTCACTTTGTTGTTTCCAAAAGAATCCTAAGATATGTTAAAAGCACAATAAACTATGAGTTGCTTTATGATAAAAATGGACAACTTAATTTATATGGGTATACAGATGCTATTAGGTTGAAAATTGTGATGACAGAAGGTCTACATTCGGTAGTGCATTTTATTTAGGTAGTAGATGTGTTTTATGGTACAACAAAAAGCAAAATTCAGTGTCTCTAAGCACTATAGAGGTTGAATATATGGTTGCTACTTAGACTTATACTAAAATGTTATGAATGAAATAACAACTTGAAGATTTGAAGGTGGATGTGTAGCTATCATTATTGAGTTGTTATGACAACTAAAATGCTATAAATTTATCAAAGAATCCTATCTAATACTCTAGATCTAAACATATTAAAATTAAGTATCACTTCATTAAAGAAAAAGTGGAGAAAATTGGAGTAAAGCTAAAATATGAGCCTAATATTTTAGATATATTAAGTATCTAAAAATCAAGTTGTAGATATATTTACCAAACATCTGTCAAGAGAGATGTTCTAAAAGTTAAGGTTGAACTTATTTGTTTAACCACCCCCTAGAAGTTAAGGCATGCATTTAACCTTCCTTTCCTTCCCTCTTCTATTATTTTTTTAATTTGTTGTCAAAGAGGAAAATATTTTACATAAATCTAAAGGGAGTTAAAAATTGGTAAATCCAAAGAGGAAAATCAAATTAAGAGAGAGAAATTGTCAATGGGGAAAAGCAAAAAAAAAAAAAAAAAGGAGTTAAAAATTAAGGTTGTTTCCAATTGGTATCAGGATCATATGTAAAAAGGGAGATGTATATTTTAAAGGAAACTATGAATGTCAAAAATAGAGGTCTTTCTTTTTATTGACATTGCTGCATGTACTTAATTGTCAATTTTTGGATTTAATGTGTCGCCAACAAATCTAAAATGGAAGATTGTTAAGCTCATTTTGATGGCTAATATTAGATTTGTTGTCAACAACATCTCATATATTTATCCTTGTTGATTTGATGTTATGAGTGCCTTTAAGATGTGTTTATAGTATTTATAAAGTGTTGGTAGTTGATTTATTCAAGGATTGATGGAGGATCT
Organism: Ceriops decandra; assembly: GCA_020615895.1. Taxonomy (NCBI): domain Eukaryota; kingdom Viridiplantae; phylum Streptophyta; class Magnoliopsida; order Malpighiales; family Rhizophoraceae; genus Ceriops; species Ceriops decandra. Next base: position 5,967,591 of record JAHLGO010000436.1, read on the forward strand.
TAGAGTTGTACCCTAAAAACCTATTGTACTACTTTATGCATATGCTCAATACTCAAGCAAGGTTGAGAGTTAGTTAAAACTCGTGATTCGGCCCATGTGTTCTAATATACTCATTCATGGTGCATTTATTATGGATACTATTCTCAAAGATAGGGATATGTATAATGAATGGACTGTTGAACTTAACAAATGGTTGACCGGATCATCAGTATGTGCCAACAATTATTTAATGTAACCTACATATGACCAGTTTTATAAAAACACATGACTCATTTTAAAAGATAAGGACATGTGGCAAGAGAGCTATGAGAAAGAAACAGTTGATGGGAATTAAATATCTTGAGTGAATTAATGCTAATCGTTAATGGTAGTAAAATCCTAAATTCAAGGCATATAAATACCTATACAATCGCTAAAAGAAACAATTAACAATAGCACAAAAGAAACAGTTGAGAATAGCAAAAAAAAAAAAAAAGAAGTGAAAATAACAGAAAAAAGAGGAATTATCCTAGAGATAAAAGAGAAAAGGAGAGTACACAACAAAAAGATATTTAGAGTCTCTTAAGGCCATTTTTGCCTTGCACATAAAGAAGGATATTCCAAAGAAGAAGATCATTTTTTTGCCATAGCAACCTAAGCACATGGAAAGATCTTTCTCAAGGGAATTTTTGTCATAATCATTTTATGTATTTCTTTGTAAAAGGGTAAGAAACCCTTGGGGTGATCAGGAAATCATTGTAAGTGGTTAAGGCATGATCCTTCTATAGTGGTTAAGGAGAGATCCTTCCACTACATCATTTGTATCCCTTGATAGTAAGAGTAGATCGTATGATCTAGGAAAGATCCTATCACACTATGGATGTAGCTCACACATTGTGAGTGAATCACATAAAAAATCTGTGTTTTTTTGTGTGCTTGTGCTTGCTTAATATAAATATGGTCATTCTTACATAAAGAAGTAAGATAAAAATAGATCATAAACTTTAAAAGGTCATAAAAGTTTAATTTGAATAGATTTTTAAAAAGTAAACATCTCACATTGATTTACCCTCTCTTTCTCTCAGTGTGAGACTTAAGAAGATCCTTATCAATGTATCCATCTTAATAACAAATATCTTGGCATAATCAGCCAAGTCTCAAATAAAGGCTTCACATATGGCATCTTTGAGTTGCTTGAACACTTCTTAGGCTGATTGACTACATCTAGAATCATCTTTCTTTAACAATTATGTAAGTGTTTTGTTAATGATATCATAGTATGTAATGAATTTATGGTAATAACTAGTTAGCTTGACAAAAGATTCTTAATGAACTTGGTATTAACCATAAATGCATTGCTTTAATATAAGAAAGGTCGGTAGAAATGCTTGTAACTATGAGTATATGCCCAAGTATTTAATTTGTGTTTTCCCAAACAAACACTCAGTCCTTTTTGTGTATAACCAATGTTGCCTCAGTAATAGCAAAGCTTGTCTCAAATGTTCAATATAACTTATTATGTCAATACTATAAACAAAGATGTCAAACAAAAAATTAAGATATATTTGCACAACAATGGAGCAAAGATATGATTCATCAACGAATATAATGTTGTCAAAGCATTGGTGAGGCTGAATAATATGACCGTGAACTTATAATTTCCTAGGTGAGTTGAAAAGGTTGTTTTTAATGTATCCTCTTTCTTCACATGAATTTGGTGGTACCTAGTGTGTTAATCCAGTTTCCAAATTACTCATGCCCCCAGTAATTTGTCTAATAGATCATTGATGATCAATATCAACAATTTGTCTTGATTAATAGTACCAGCAAAGCGAATGAGTTGTTACAATTTCAAATCAATTAGAAATCAAGGATCTCCTATTCCTAACTTTTGATTTCTATTTTCAAGTGATGTAGGTAACCATATGGTTTGATATTAGTAGATGAGGCCCTAGTTTAAATGGAATTTTGTGGTCATGCTTTGATGGCAGATAATACAAGTCCTTAATGATGTCATCAAATTTGAGTACCATCGCCTAAAGCTATTTTAAAATTTGGGACTGTACTGGAGTCGTGATGGTTGCCAAGAAATTGGTCTATACTCCTAGGTTAGTTTTTTTTTATGAGATTTCAAAATTTCTTCTTGGATACTATTGATGATCATCTATGGTCAACATAATAGATTGTTTGTATTGTGTGAAGGATAAGGTTATAACTTTATAGTGTAGGACCAATATGCTTTATATTTTCATCCAATCCACCCCACATACAATGTCACATGCTTCAAGCAAAATTATCTGAACTTCCATTGCAAAAATATGGCCTTGCATTCTCTATGTGAATGACAAGCATTTTTTTTTCTTTTTGAACGAGCAATTATGTCTTCGTTGGCCACCGTCACCACCATTGAAGTGGTGTTTCAATTTCACAATCAAGAATTCTTAACATGGGAATCTAGGAAACTATGGGTGTTGATGCTATCAATAAGTATCACTAATTGTTTCCAATTGATGAACTAGCCTTTTGTGCTTGTGATTTGTAAAAATTGAACCTTTAATTCTATTAAACAAAATATTTCTATCATTATCAACTTGATCTTCAAAAATAGCTTTCAACTTTCCAAAGACAAAAAATTTATTGATAATCCATTCTCTATCAAAATTACTTCACACTAATAAGAGGGACAAAAAAATGGTGTTGGCAATAATCTTAAGTGTTAGCATCACATCATTCTCATACAGGTACAAAATTATCCTTTCATTCGAAAATTCTTTAATATTGGAGAAAAATATTTTTACCATATTTGGATAGTACTTGTAATTGAACTTGATGAAATTTAATCATTGTTCAATAAGTCCATCTAGTAAATTCTGAGCATTAAACACCTTTTTTGAAGCATCCCCAATAGTTCTCCCTATAGGCAAACTTTAAATTCTTTAATTGGTGTTTCATCTAAACATCCAGTGGGCAATGAGGAATTTAATCTAGGTCAAGGAAGAAATGACCAAGACTTCTTTGGCAAGCTATTGGGCCATGGAAATGGCAAAATAGGGTATAATAGTGGTGTTGATAGGTTGAGCACTGCCTTTTAAAAAAGCAAAGTTGATTTTGAGGTGCTTGCTGGTGATTGAGAGGACTCCTTTGGTGGTGATGACATCATTAGTAATAAAGATGGTCTTCATCTTCAGTGGTAGTGAATGTAACTTCTCTTTTCGGGTGGATTATCTCTTTTTAGAGGGTTTTGACTTGGAAATTTGTCTTCTCCTCTTCATTATGATTTAGGGAGAAGAGAATTGATGGAATTCATGGATGGATGTAGTTATTTATAAGAGAAGTGATGAATTTAGGAAGGAATTTTGGTCAAATTTAGAATGAATTTGGTAGATCTTGAAAATTTTTTGGGAAATTTTAAAGATGGTGGCCAACGGCTATGGTTTTAGAGATTTTGGAGTATTTTATGTTTTGAAAAAAAAAAATAAAGGAAAGGGCTTTTAAAAGATGTGGTTGATCATGCTTATAAAAGCAAAAGGTTTGTGATAGGATACAATTGAGTAGAAAAATAGTCCTAATTGACTAGTACAAAGAATTGAGTTGATTGATTAGTGCAAAAAATTTAACTAGTTGACTTTAAGAAAAAAAAAAAAGTTTTGGAGATAATGTTTTTTAAAAGAAAACAAATTTCACATATAAAATAATAAAAAAATCAATGCATGTCTCAAATATCATCAAAATCAATTAATTGAACAAACAGACATAAGAACATGTAAAATGCAAAAATGAGAGTTTAGAATCCGTTTACATGTCCAAATGCTCTATAATACTCAAAAACCTATCTTTTTGCCATGCTTTTGTAAACATATCATTTAGTTAGTTATTAATCCTTACAAACTCAAGAATAATATTCCCTTTAAACATATGACCTCTAATAAAATAATATTTTAAATTTATATATTTAGTTCTAGAATGACAAATGAAGTTATTTGTAAGATTCATGGTGTTAAAGTTCTCTCATATGATATGTACTCCAAACAAAATGCAATTTGAAGCTCACATGAGTTTTTTTGATATAAAAATTTTGTGAACAATAACTAGCCACTATAAGTTACTTAGCCTTAACCTTAAAAAGTGTTACAAAACTTTACTTCTTATTAGACCATGAGACTAATGCAATTTTTAGGAATTAGCTAGCACTTGTAGTGCTTTTTCTGTCAAGTTTATCATTGGCCCAATATGAGTGCAAATAACCAACTAGTTTAAAAGACTTACTTCTAAGATACTATATACCTAAACTAATAGACTCTTTGATATAATGCAATTTTATTTTTATTTCATTAAAATAAGACTCTTTAGGTGATTCTTGAAGACACACACAAAAACATATACCATACATAATATTAAGTATACTTAAAGTAAGGTAATGTAAGCTTCTAACTATACCTTAATATTGTTTCTTATCTATTTCTTAATGTTTTCATCCTTATCAAGTTTGGTAGATGTTGACATTAGTATATCACAAGGCTTTGAGTCCTTTATGTCAAACTTGTTTAATGTCTCTTATGCGTACTTTGTTTCATTAATAAAGATCACATTTACAATTTTTTTTTTGTTTATAAACTAAGGAAGAACATAGTTTCCCCATTATATTTATTTCAAATTCTTTTTCTATTTGAAAAGAAAAATTTACACAATTAAATGATTATTACCTCTTACTTTTATGAATGGAGTGGTATCTACCTAATTTTCATAAAGTTTCTTTTAATCAATAATAAGAAAAGTTACTTATACTAAGTTTAAAGAACTTGTTTTTAATTTGTACAAGATTTTAGAATGCTTAAAGACATGATGAAAATAATTAGTGTTCTCAACTGGTCTCTTCTTGGCAGGTTCTACTTTACTCTATTAGTTCTCTTTTATGCAGATTCTCTCCTTTTCTTTCTACCACTATTACTATCTATCCTACTTTTTGCCATTACTATTATCTCTCCTCTATAGGTTCTCTTCTCTACAAGTTCTCAACTCTACAAGTTCTTTCCTTTGCAGGTTCTCTTTTATATAGGTTATTTTCTTTGTAAGTCCTCTCCTCTATAAGTTCTCTCTTTTGTAGGTTCTCTCCTCTTTTTTTTGTCATTGCTACTGTCACTCCTCTTTTTTCTATCACTGCTGCTATCTCTCATTTGTAGGTTCTCTCTTTCTTTTTGTAGTTGTTATTTTTTCTTTTTTTGTTGTTGGAGGCTTTTTCTTTTCTACTGTTGGAATTCTTTGTCATTTTCTCTACCCCTCACATTCTTTGCACTTTTTTGTCTCTCTTTGTCGTGCCTTAGTTTTTTTTGGTAGTTAGATGGGTATTTATAAGCCTTGAGTTTAGGATTGCCTTATAATCAATGATCAGCATTGATTCCCAAGGGTTATCCTACAATCAACGATTAGTATTGATTCCTTAAATTTAGGGTCAACGGTCAATATTGACTCTTTGAATTTAGGGTCAACGGTCAGCATTGACTTTGACTTAAGGTTGTTTACAAAGGTAGCATTGTTAGGATTACATCTTTTAACCTGTCTAAGCAACATGCTACCATTCCCACCAATACTGTCTTCTTTAACCCTTGAATAAATTAGTTACTAACACTTTGTAAATACAGCAAACATGTTTTAAAGGTACTCATATCATCAAATTCACAAGAATAAATGTATGAAATGCTATTGACAATAAATCCAACATTAACTATGAAATATGGATTCAATAAATTATAAATTTTTTTGTCTCATTATTATGAATAATTCAATACAAGTTAAATAATCAAAACTTATATGATTATTACTTAAATTAATTTTCTTTTAATTCTTAAAACTACTAATATGTAACTTTAAAGAACTTGTTTTAAGGATATAATGGTTAAAGTCTAAGTGGATAACTTATTCTTCTTAGTAAATCTCTAAGGGAAAATTCAAGTAACAATATTTTTTGTTATCTAAGGTTAATAGTTCTAATAGAATTTAGATAACATTATAGATAATTAAAAGCATTAAATATTATAGTTGTAAATGAACTTGGAATTGAAATTTTGTTAATTGATATTTCTATAAGTTATTTTATTTAATTAAGTAATTTATTTAAATTGTTATAAAGTCAGAACTCAACATTACTTCTCCTATTCATATTAGTGTGTTTCAGTTTTATTTATTTATCATTGAATTGATAGTACTCCCTATGAGATTGGCCTTTATTCACACTTTCTATCATTGTATGTCAAGAGTAAGGTATTTAAATTATTGTTTATAGCCTTGATGATAGCTACAAAGTATAGCTTCACTTTTACTTCTTACAAATTCGAATTGCAACAAACTCTCATCAAGTTTTCTATGTCAACTATTATAGCTTGCTTCAACCCATATGAAGCCTTTTCTAGCAAATATACCTTGTTTTCCTTTCATTTCTTTAGGAATCCTTCAGGTTCCTTTACATAGATCTCTTCCTACAAGATACCATTTAGGAAGGCAAACTTTATACATAGCCATAATAGTTTCTAATTCTTTTGTTCAACCAAGGATAAAAGTAAACTAATGGTGTTTAACCTAATAATAGGTGCATAAGTTTCTAGGTAATCAATTCGTTGCAATTGTAACTTTTTTCCACTAATCTATCTTTAAGTTATTTGATTAATCCATTTGTATTCATTTTCACTTCTCAACCTAATAACTTGTTTATGACTTGATTTATCCATAAGCTCCCACATTTCATTTTTTTTTTTTATCATTTTGATCTTTTCCTTCATGGTGTCAATGAGAGGCCTTGTCCCTTTAATTGGGTCTATCAAAATTTTCCACATCATTTGTTGTTAGGTCCAATCCTTGTTATGGCTCAATTAGAATCCCTTCCTGAAATTAAGTTTGAGATGTGGTCTAATCCTATGTAACTTTACATCTTTACTAATGATAACTTGATTTGACACTTCTTGATTCTTAACCTATGATTTAAATTAAAAGAAGACATTTGCCACCTTTGACTTTTGTTGTAAGAAGTAACTCCAACACATTTTAGTCAAATTATGAAAAATATAATAAAGTACCTATTGTTATTCAATAATGGTATGTTTATAGGTTTATACACATTAGTGTGAATTTATCACAACTTTCAATTGCTTTACAAGCTTGATTTGTTGGAAAAGGGAACTTAGTTTGCTTTCCTTTCAAACATAAATCACAAACTAAATTGCTTTTGTCTATCTTAAGTACATATAGGGCTAATTGCTTTTTATACAATAAATTTAATGTAGAAAAGTTATAGTACCCTAATCTTTTATGCCACAATTAAGATTTATTAGTTATATGAGTGTATGTAGTTGTTTAAATATGATCCCAATTCACGATAAAGTTGTGTTCTTTATTTTTATCACAATTAGCTCATTACTAATAAGATTAATGATTTTATAACTTTGTTTTTAAACAACACCATATAATTTGTTTTTAGAAGTTGGCCTACACTTAACTTGTTTTTATCTATTTTTGGAACAAATAGCATATCAATAATAGATTTAATACTTGTGGATGTTTCAACTACAACAAATTCTTTTCCTTTAACTTGTATATACTCTTTATTGCCAACCTTCACCTTAGAAGACTAAGAGGGATCTAACTTCTTAAACTTTGTTGTATCATTAGTTATATGATATATGCATCCACTATTAATCAACCAAGCTTGTGGCTTGCTTACTTCTATAGCTATACTAGCTGTAACAAACAATTATTCCTCCTGATGTCCTTTTACAATTTGTGCCCACTGAGGTTGTTATGTTAGAGTCCTTTTGTTTTTGCGAACTCTAGCCATATGCCTTAACTTTTACAAACTTTGAATTAAATGTCTAGTTTAAGCTAGCAATGTTTCTAATTATGTTCACTCTTGTTGTAGTACGTGCAAGATCATATTCCTACTTATTATTCTCTCCTCTTCTCTTACTACTTTCTCCTTTATATTTTTGCCTTTTTCTATCATTTCACTTAAAGCTTTCTTATCTCCTTACTATTTCTCTTTACCTTTTGCAATCAATACTACCTTAATGGCTTCACTTTGCTTGATAGCTATTCTAAGCTCTATGGCTTGTAATGCATTTACAAGTTTAGTTAAGGAGAGTTAGCTTAAGTCCTTATAGTTCTCTAAGAAGGAAATCTTATAGTTTTAAAGGAGACAAACTAGCACCTTCTCAACTATTCTTTGATCTATTATTTCCTCTTTTAGTAACCTAATTTGATTGATAGTTTTCATGAGTCTATCAAAAAATTCCTACAATATCTCAATTTCTTTCATTTTCAAGGATTTAAACTCTCCTTAAATTTTAAACTTGAATTCCATTGAATTTTTCACTTCCATGAAATTATTCTTATATCTTGTCCTAAGCTTTTTTTATTCCTTCATCAAAATAGTATCACTAACACCAAAGTGAATGCAAGTGACCTTTGTTGTTTCCTTATTATGGTGCCTTAGTTGTACCACTATGAGATTGTTAGGGAAAGTAACAATTTAATCTTTATTCTCCATTATTTTTATAGATTTAAAGACCTTAAGTATGTCATCATTTTATGGCCAAGATAAGGTAGTTTACTTAAGAAAATAGGTGGTGTTGATGTAGGAAAGGAGCTTGAAGACGCCATCATAAATCACTTGAGTGTTTAAGGTCTTTTGGTGGGATTACCCTCTTTGTTTTTAACTTAGACAAGGCTTAAACATAGGCTTTTAAAATCCTTCAAATGCTTTGATATCATTAATGGCAAAGAGGAAAAGATATTTAAATTGAGAGAGTGATTACAAAAAAAGAAAGAAAAAAAGAAAGAAAGAAAAGGAACTGTTTCCTATAAAATTTACAAGGATTAACCTTGCTTTTATTTCATTCAATGTATCCTTTTTAAGGGGTTTGGTACATTAATTTAGCACAAAAAGGAATGATGGTCACAACACATCTTTTGTACTTTTAAGTTAATTTTAATAAGACAATTTTCACCTAATTCCATTAACATTAGATTGATATTTCTAGTTTTACAAAGTTAACATTAAACATATACTTTGAAGTTATAATTAAACTAAACAATAAAAGAAGTTGTTATCAAGTTGATTGTTTTTTCTTAAACAACAAGTTTAATATCTTCTTCACTTCAAATTCATCGGTATGCATCACTAAATTAGAACATAAATGTAACTAATTGCATCAACAAATATCTATCTTCTTATAAACATGGCATTGTTGGTGAAGTTCCCAACTTCACCTAACATCTATTAATTAGTGATACTGAGAGGGGGGGTGAATCAGTGTCACCACAATTCGCAATTTGCAGGTAAGTGAACAACTTCAACCTCTTCTTAAAAGTGAACTCTTTTTCAAACTTGACTAAGGTGAATCTATTGCTACCTACTAATCACAATAGTCCCCAAAGTCACCTTTTAGACATCATGCCTAATAGAAAATTCGGATGTTCTTCTTTAGGTCTTCATTAGATTATGGGTTGGTTGATACTTTAGTTGCATTCACAACTCAATTCAAAACATAGAACATAAAGCAAATTAAGGACACACGAGATTTACGTGGTGCCGTTAACGTGACGTATATCCACAGTGGTAAGGACTCTCTCTTACCAAGACTATCCACTATACTTGAGAATTCTAGTTATAATGGATGTTTTAATCCTCTGCTCCTTTCAATATTGCAATTACTAAGCAAGTACAATACAAAACGTGTCATTTACTGTGTCTACCCTTCTTCTAGCTTGTCATACCTTTGTTGAATTGAAAGGTTGCTCCACTGCCACTTAGAAATTCATCGTAACACTCTCTAACCTCTCTTGAAGAAATCTGGAAATACGTTGAGTTCTTTCTGATGATTCACCAAATTTCTTCTTTACATTGTTTTACACAACTCCTACTTTCACTGTCTCATAATCTCACCCATCTCCTTGTCTCACGGCTCGCCTCACATTTCTGGTTTTGCCATTCCACATCTCACGACCTGCTCACATTTTTGGTCTGGCATTACACATCTCACGCATGTTTCTGGTTTGCACCCTTTGCTGGTCACACACCTCATGCACAATTCTGGTTTGGCGTTTCACATCCCACATATGTCTCTGGTTTGCATGCCTTACTGGTCACACGCATGACTACCATTTTTAGTTTGCACTTGTCTGTTTCACACCTTTAGACAGCTTAGTTTGCTCTTCTGGTGGTCTCCTCTTTCAAGGTTTCTCCTTTCTTCCCTTATGAACGGTGTGCTGTCTTCTCTTTTATGTGAGTCACAAGGTTTTCTCCAGTTGTCACACAATTTCCCTTGTTGTCCAAGGTATCCCTTGGTGTTATCTCCTTTTGCCATGTGTTGTCTCCTTACCATGCTGTCTCCTAGCCGTCCACCTTGCTTTGGCTGTCCACTCTTGGTTGGCCATTCTCCTCCTTGTTGTCTACAGCTATTTGGCTGTTCACCTCTTTGCTTGGCCGTATAGGTTGGTTGGACATCCTCTCTCTTTCAGCTAATGGTGGTCTTGCTGTTTGACCGTTCCTCCCTTGTTTTTCTGGTCACACACTAGGTTTTCCTCTCTTTGGATGGTTTTCCTCTTTGGCTTTAGACGGTTGCTCTTGGTTTTGACAGACTCCTCTTGCTTTGCTTTGTCTTTTTTCCGACCAACACCTATTTTCTGGCATGTATACTCTTTTTGCCGGTCACACTAGGTTTTTCGTTCACCTTTGGTTGCTGTCCAGTTGTGTCTTCTCCTTATTGTTGTTCCCCTTGCCCTGGCCATTCTCCTCCTTGCTTGGTCGTCCACCCCTTTGCTGTTGGTTGTGCTTTGCCATGTAGGGTTGTATGGACGCTCACCTTGTTTGGCCAATTGTCTCCTTGCTTGGATAGTTTCTCCTTTGTGTTTGGCCTTTTGTCTCCTTACTTGGACGTCTCTTTTTTGAGTAAACGTCTCTTCTCTTTGGTCAGCCGATTGCTCCCTCTTTTTGTTTGTCGAATTGTTTTACTTTAGGTTTTGCCTTTTTTGCTTAATTGTCGACCCTTTGTGTTTTACTATCTAGCACTTGCTTGTGTTTGCCAAATGCTCTCTTTTGTTGGCCTTTTGTGTTTTGTCGTGTATTCAATTATGTTGGCCTTACCCTAGTTTTGTCTTCCAAGGCCTTTATATACTCTCTTCCGTGAAACCCTAATAGGGCTTACTTGCAACAAATTTACTGTCTTGCCCTTCTATATGGCTTTTACGTTCTTACCCCTTCATGTGGCTTTTACCTTTTTGCCCTTCCATGTGGCTTTACTTTGTTGCACACGTAAACCTACTTGACAACAATTACAACCCTACAAGGTTGTGGGAACGATAATCTCCCCCTTTGTAATTATTGGCAACACTTATAACAAAAGCTACTATGCAGCAGTTTCAACTCCCCCTAAATATGCTTTCTCCCTTTTTTAACAGCTCCCCCTGCACTGTTACTTCTCTCCCCCTTTGCTAACCAATTACAAATCTGAAAAATTTGTAAAGTAGAGATGAAGAATTCACCTAAACTTTAGTCTTGAGGAGGCATTTGCACAGGTAGACTCATTCTGTGCTTTTTAAACAGCTTTGTAGACAGAGATTTAGTTAAATCTTATGTAGCCTATTCAACAGATTTAGGTTCAAGTTGTGAGAGTAAAGCAATAGCTCCCATAATTCTTCTTCTTGTTGTTACTCTTGCTGATGGGTCACCTATAATATGATTTTCTTGATGAGCACTGGTCCACGTTTTCTTTGGCTTTCTTTCTTGCACAATCTTAGTTGCAAAACGATCTCTTTCTTCATCAATCACGTACAAATTTCTAGCTGTTCTCTTCCTAGCTACAATAGTATTGCCTTCTTTACTCTTTACCTGGCAACTTGTTTTTATGAATATCACTTTGTGGGCATCATTGCATAGTTGGCTGACAGATGCTAGATTATATCTGAGTCCTTCAATGTGTAGAACATCATTTAGCTTTCCTTTTCCAATATTTATTGAGCCCTAACCACTAATGTTGAGTGAATCATCATTGCCAAACTTGACTTTGCCTTCTCTTGACTTGTTTAGCTTTAACAATTTATTGTTGTCTCCCATCAAGCATCCACTACTTATCCTTGTAGTCAGCTTTGAGTGCAATTTCAACTATATTAGCCACCTCCTTTTTAGCTTTATATTCCTTATTTTGAACTAGCTGGAAGATAGCTTTTTCCTTTTTCTTAGCTTTGACTACACCGCTTGTTTTCACTGTGACATTGAGTACCTTCTTTTGCTTAGGAAGAAGTGTCATGCATCTCTTGGCATTATGCCATCTTTCCCATACCTTTGACACTGTTCCAAGTCTGCTAATATAGCAAACTTGTTCTTTGAAGTACTGGTTTGGGCTTCCACCAACATTCCTTGTCAATGTGTCCATGCCTTTTACAGTATGTGCAAGAACTTGTGATAGGTGTTCTCCATTGATTTTTGGATTGTCTCCCCCTATATGTAGCATCATATCTTCTTGAGTTGAAGACATATACTGGCCTTCTCTGTGAATAGTTACTCACCTTATGACCCCAAACTCCACAATAAAGGCAATGACCTTAAAACTACCTCTTTTTAGGTCTGATTACAACTTGTCTTCTTCTGTTCATCACTTGTTGTGTAGGCAAAGTAGCTGGCTTCTTTGCTTGTGTGACTTTCATTTCAATCACCTTCTTCTCCTTCTTCTGGTCAGTTGTAGCCCTCTGCTGGTTGACTTTTTTTTCTTTCTAAGATGTAATAGCTATGGGCTACTACTCTTTAACCACATACATCATCTTTTGCCCTGGCTTTGGTTTGATAACTGTTTTCTCTTCTTAAGTTATCTTCACCTGAGTCATAACCTTCTCTTTCAACTTCTGTGGCAAAGTCTCTATTATTCCCACAGCCTTGTATGGGTTGTAATTATTGTCAACTAGGTTTAAGTATGCAAGAAAGTAAAGCCACATGGAAGCGCAAGAAAGTAAATCTGCCACGTAAGCCCTATTATGGTTTTATGGAAGAGAGTATATAAAGACCTTGAAAGACTAAACTAGGGTAAGGCCAACACAATTGAATATACGGCAAAATACAAAAGTGTGTGGACGACCAAATAGAGAAAACAGAAAAACACAGCATACGGTCAAAGCACACCAACGGCAAGTGAACGACAGAATAGGGAACGGCAAAATAGAAAAGAAGCAGATGGCAGAATACAATCAGTATTCGCACAGTTAAGCCATCAGACAAAAAGAGAGAAAACACTTGAAAGAGAGAGAAAAGAAGCCGTTGATGGGATGAGAGAGAAAATGAAGTAGTTGTTGGACAAAGGAGAGAAAAACAGGGAGAAGAGGAGAGGTCGATTGTCGGAAATAGGAGAGGTTGATGGCTGGACTGAATGAACAATAGGAGCCCATCGAGAGAGAGAGAGAAAGAGAGACAAAGGCCAAAAATCAGAAAAGGGGAGTGACGACAGAACGTCACGGAAGAGAGAGAACCGTTGAAAAGGGATCGTCAACAAAAAAGAGAGAAAGTCATGCATGACAACAGACCACCCGCACACCAATGGTCGGTGAGGAAATGACAAGAGAGAGAAACGAGTAAGATGAGACCAGATCGAGAACTGGGGAGGCCAGATCCGAGCTGGAATGGGTGAGACGAGACCAGATTGGTAACGGGTGAGACCAAATCCGAGGTGAAATGGCTGGAGGAAGAAAAAGAAATCCAGTGGTAAGAGAGAGAAATTCAACAGTAAGAGAGAGAGAAAGAAGGACAATGAGATTATGAGACAAGGAGACAGGTGAGACCATGAGATGGTGAAAGTAGGGGTTGTGTGAAACAATGTAGAGAAGAAATTTGGTGAAGCATTAGAAAGAATTCAACGTATTTCCAGATTTCTTCAAGAAAGGTTAGAGAGAATTGCGGTGAACCTCAAGAAAGGTAGAGGAGCAGACTTTCAATTCAATAGAGGCAAGACAAATTAGAAGAAGGGTAGACACAGTAAGTGACACTATTTATATTGTTCTTGCTTAGTAATTGCAATAGTGAAAGGAGCAGAGGATTAAGACATCCATTTTAACTGGAATTCTTAAGTATAGTGGATAGTCTCGGTGAAGGAAAGTCCCTACCACCGTGGATGTATGTCACGTTGATGGAACCACATAAATCTCGTGTGTCCTTAATTTACTTTATGTTTTGTGATTTGAATTGAGTTATGAACGCAGCTAAAGTATCAGCCAACCCATAACCTAACGAAGACCTAAACAAAAACATCCGAATTGTCTATTAGGCAAGGTGTCTAAAAGGTGACTTTGGGGATTATTGTGATTAGTAGGTAGTAATATATCTACCTTAGTCGAGTCTAAAAAAGAGTTCGCTTTTAAGAAGAGGTTAAAGTTGTTCACTTACCTATGAATTGCGAATTATGGTGATACTTATTCACCCCCCTCTTAATATCACAAACTAGTAGATCTTAAGGAGAAATTAGGAACTTCAATTGGTATCAAAGCACAGGTTCACCAATTTGAAGCTTAACAACTTGGTGTACTAGTTTGAAGGGATCTAGAAATTTGACTTGTTCAGCATATTAAGAAATGGAAGTTGGTACCAGCACTAGTACCACTTACAGGAAGAAGGTTCCAATCTTCAACAGAAGCAACTACCATATTTAGAGAGTAAGAATGCAAGTGGTATTTGGAACTATGGGCATGAACGTGGTCAAATGCATACAAGAGGGTTTTGTGGCTTTGGAAGAAAGTAAAGACCTAACCCCATAGGAGTTAAGGCAGTTTGAGATAAATGGGAAGGCCTCAAATGTCATCATTTCAACATTGATAGATGCTGAGTATGCTGAAGTTATGGACTGCAATTCTGCCAAGGAGATATGAGACAAATTGCAGAAAATCTATGAAGGTGATGGCAGAATGAAAAAGGATAAGTTTCAAGTGTTCAAAGAGAGATATGAATCTCTCTTAATGTAGAAAAATGAGATAGTCCAAGAGTTCTTCACCAGGGTTATTGATGCTATAAATGACCTTAGAAGTCATGGGAAGATTAAGAAGGACTCATCAATTATGAGAAAAATTCTAAGAATTCTACGTGAAAGGTTTGCCTCATAGGTAGCCGCCATAGAGGAGAGTATAAATCTCAATTCTATGTCTCTGCATGATCTCCAGTGTAATCTCATTGCATATGAGATAAGGATAAAGTCAGCTAAAAGCTCTATAATAATGAAGGTATCAAAGGAGGCAGCTTTTAAAGCTATGAAGCACTTGAAGATAAAAGAAAAGGAAGAATCATCCAGTGAGGATGATGGTGATGATGATAAGGAAGAAAGTAAAGGTGAAGTATTGGCTTACTTCATAAGAAAATTTGAAAAGAGGTCTAAGAAGGGAAAAGGACAGTTATCCTTGAGATGTTATCGTTGTGGATAGATTGGACACTTTGTTTCTCAGTGCAAAGTGAAACTTGATGATGAAGATGAGGATGGTGATGATGAGTAGAATTCAAGATGGAGAAGATTATCATTTAAATCAAAGAAGTCCAGCGAGGAAACTAGCAACCCATAGAAGAAGAAGAGAGGTTCATTCAAGAGTTACATGAGTCAGACAAAAGAAGCTGATGAGGAGAAAGATGAAGAATCATTAGATGAAGAGAAGATTTGAAGAATAGATCAAAATATGTGAAGACCTTATAATAGAGCATGGCTCAAGGACTTAAACAATTGAAGAAATGGAGATAGAGTTGCTGAGACTTCAGCAATAACTTAAAAAGAGTGAGAAGAACTTGTAGAAGTTTGAAGTGGTAGGAGAAACAAGCTCTGCGAGAGAAAAGAAGAATGAGACTTTGCCACAGAAGTTTAAAGAGAAGGGTGTGACTCAGGTGAAGATAACTGAAGAAGAGAAGACAGTTATCAAACCAAACCAGGACCAAAAATGATGTTTGTGGTTAAAATGCAGTAGCCGATAGCTGCTACATCTCAGAAAGAAAAGAAAGTCAACCAATAGAGGGCTACGGCTGAACAAAAGAAGGAGAAGAAGGTGATTGAAATGAAAGTTACACAAGAAAAGAAGCCAACTACTTTGCCTGCACAGTAAGTGATGAACAAAAGAAGACAAGTTGTGATCAAACCTAAGAAGAGGCAGTTTCAAGGTCATTGCCTTTATTGTGGAGTTTGGGGTTATAAGGCGAGTAACTACTGGTGGAGAAGGCCAGTATATGTCTATAATTTAAGAAGATCCAATACTGCATATAGGGGAAGACAATACAAAATTCAGAGGAAAACATCTGTCGTTAGTTCTTGCACATACTGTTAAAAGCAAGGACACACTAACAAGGAGTGTTGGTGGAAGTCCAAACCAATGACTTCAAAGAACAAGTTTGCTGCATTAGCAGACTTAGAGTAGTGTGAAAGGTGTGGGCAAGATGGCCGTAATGCCAAAAGATGCATGACACTTCTCCCTGAACAAGAGAAGGCACTCAATGGCACAATGAAAACAAGGGGTACAGTCAAAGCTAAGAAAAAGGAGAAAGCTATCTTCTAGCCAGTTCAAAAGAAGGAATATAAAGCTAAAAGGGAGTTGGCTAATATAACTGAAATTGCACTCAAAGTTGACTACAAGGATAAGTAGTGGATCCTTGACAGTAGATGTAGTTCACACATGACAGGAGACAAGAGTAAATTGTCAAAGCTAAAAAAGTCAAGAGAAGGCAGAGTCAAGTTTGGCAATGATGATTCACTCAACATCAATGGTCAGGGGCCAGTAAACATTGGAAGAGGAAAGTTGAAAGATGTTCTGCATGTTAAAGGACTCAGATATAATCTACCATCTATCAGCAAACTATGCAATGAAGACCATAAGGTAATGTTCACAAAAATAGGTTGCCAAGTAAAGAGTAAAGAAGGCAATACTGTTGCAGACAGGAAGAGAACAACTGGAAATTTGTATGTGATAGATGAAGAAAGAGATCCTCTTGCAACTAAAACTGTGCAAGAAAGAAAGCCAAAGAAAACGTGGACCAGTGCTCATCAAGAAAATCAGATTATAGGTGACCCATAAGCAAGAGCTACGATGAGAAGAAGAATTGTGGGAGCTATTGCGTTACTCTTGTCCACAGACTTGTTTAAAAAGCACAAAATGAGTCTATCTGTGCGAATGCCTCCTCAACCTGAAAATCAGGTGAATCCTCCATCTCTACTTTGTGAGTTTTTCAGATTTGTAATTGGTTGTAAAGGGGGAGAGAAGCAATAGTATAAGGGGAGCTATTAAGAAAGGGGGAGTTAATATTTAAGGGGAGTTAAAATTGCTGCATAATGGCTTTTGTTATGAGTGTTGCCAACAATTACAAAGTGAGAGATTGTTATTCCCATAGCCTTATTGGGTTGTAATTGTTGTCAACTAGGCTTAAGTGTGCAAGAAAGTAAAGCCACATTGAAGGGCAAGAAAGTCAATCCTCTATGTAAGGGCAAGAACGTAAATCCGCCACGTAAACCCTATTGGGATTTTATGGAAGAAAGTTTATAAAGACCTTGGAAGACAACACAAGGTTAAGGCCAACATAATTGAATATACAGCAAAATACAAAAGTGTGTGGACAACCAAATAGAGAAAATAGAAAAACACAGCATACGGCCAAAGAACACCTATGACAAGTGAATGAAGAGTAGAGGATAGCAAAATAGAAAAGAAGCAGTCGTCATGAACAGTATATCTGTCATGTGAACAGTAGCTACATAGTGAAGCCGTAGGACGAAGAGAGAGAGAAGTTGTCGACTAGAAGAGGGAGAAACGAAGTAGCCATCAAAGAAGGAGAGAAAAAGAGGGAGAAGAGGAGAGGCATAAATAGGAGAGGTCGACAACCGGGCTGAACAAAGAACAGGAGCCCGTTGAGAGAGAGAAAGAGAGATGATGACCAAAAATTAGAAAAGGAGAGCAACTGCAGAATGTCACAGAAGAGAGAGAATCGTTGAAAAGGGACCATCGGCAAAAATGAGAGAGAAACCCATGTGTGATGACAGACCACTGGCATACCAACGATCAGCAAGGAAACATCATGGAAAGAGAGAGAAATGGGTAAGACGAGACCAGATCGGGAATCAGGGAGACCAGATTTGAGCTGGAACAAGTGAGACGAGACCATATCAGGAACGAGTGAGACTAGATCCGAGCTGAAAGAGGTGGACAAAGAGAGAGAAATTCGGCAGTATGAGAGAGAGAGAAACGGACAATGAGATCTCGAGACGAGATGGGTGAGACCATGAGACGGTGAAAGCAGGGGTTGTGTAAAACAACATAGAGAAGAAATTCAGCAAAGCATCAGAAAGAACTCAACGTATTTCTAGATTTCTTCAAGAGAGGTTGGAGAGCGTTGCGGTGAATTTCTAAGCGGCAATGGAGTAACCTTTCAATTTAACAGAGGCAAGACAAACTAAAAGAAGGGTTAACACAGTAAGTGACACTCCTTTTATTGTACTTGCTTAGTAATTACAATAGTGAAAGGAGTAGAGGATTAAGACATCTATTGTAATTGGAATTCTTAAATATAGTGGATAGTCTCATAAGGGAGAGTCCCTACCACCATAGATGTATGTCACGTTGATGGAACCACATAAATCTCATGTGTCCTTAATTTGCTTTACATTCTATGATTTGAATTGAGTTGTGAATGTAGCTAAAGTATTAGACAACCCATAACCTAATGAAGACCTAAATAAGAACATCTGAATTGTCTATTAGGCAAGGTGTCTGAAAGGTGACTTTGGGGATTATTGTGATTAGTAAGTAGCAATAGATCTACCTTAGTCGAGTTTAAGAAAGAGTTTGCTTTTAAGAAGAGGTTGAAGTTGCCTGCGAATTGCGAATTGTGGTGATACTGATTCACCCCTCTCTCAGTATCAGAAACTAATAGATCCTAGGGAGAAGTTCGGAACTTCAGTCTCATTCTTCTTTTCTCTTGTAGAGCTTGCTTCTCCTATCACTTCAAACTTGTGCAAGTTCTCCTCACTCTTTTTGAGTTGTTGCTGAAGTCTCAGCAACTCTATCTCTATTTCTTCAATGTTGAAGTCCTTGAGCTAAGCTCTATTGTAAAGTCTTCACATATTTTGATCTATTCTTCAATTCTTCTTTTCAAGTCAATATGTTCTGCCTTTATTTCATCCTATTGACTTTCAACTTCCTCAGACTTTGTTTCAACTTGTTTTATATGAGCCTCCAACCTTTTTATTGTTCTGCCCCTTCTGATTATCTCCTTTAAAGCTGCTTCCAACTCAACTTCAAGATTTAGTTCTTCGTCATCAACCTGCTCTTCCTCTTCAGAGGTTGAACTACCACCTTGAGCTGATGCCATAAAGGCATGCTCATCTGATGAGTCTTAATCTTCCTCCTCATCAGCTTCGTTTGTGTGACTCACATAACTCTTAAATGAACCTCTCTTCTTCTTTTATGGGTTGACAGTCTTCTTGCTGGACTTTTTTGATTTGAATGATGATCTTCTCTATCTTGAATTCTGCTCATCATCACCATCCTCATCTTCATCATCAAGTTTCACTTTGTATTGTGAAGCAAAGTCTTTAGTCTGCCTACAACAATAACATCTCAAGGACAACTGTCCTTTTCCCTTCTTAAACCCCTTTTTGAACTTCCTTGTGAAGTATGCCAACACTTCACCTTCACTTTCATCATCATCATCATCATTATCCTCACTGGATGATTCTTCCTCTTCTTTTATCTTCAAGTATTTCATGGCTTTGAAAGTTGCCTCCTTTGATACCTTCGTTGTTGCAAAGCTTTCAGCTGGCTTTATCCTCATCTCATATGCAATGAGATTGCACTGGAGATCATATAGAGACATAGAATTGAGATCTCTACTCTCCTCTATGGGTGCTACCTTTGAGGCAAACCTCTCAAGTAGAATTCTCAAAATTTTCTTCACAATTGATAAGTCCTTCTTGTTCTTCCCATGACTTCTCAAGTCATTTACAACGTTAATAACCCTAGGGAAGAACTCTTAAACTGTCTCATTCTTTTGCCTTTTGAGAGACTCATATCTCTCCTTGAACACTTAAAGCTTAGCCTCCTTCATTCTGCCATCACCTTTATAGATTTTCTGCAATCTGTCCTATATCTCCTTAGCAGATTTGTAGTCCATAACTTTAGCATACTTAGTATCTGTCAATGTTAAAATTATGACATTTGAGGCCTTCCCATTTAACTCAAACTGCCTTAACTCCTTTGGGGTTGGGTCTTTACCTTCTTCTAGAGCCACAAAAGCCTCTTATACGTATTTCACCACGTTCATGCTCATGGTTGCAAATACCACTTGCATTCTTGCTCTCCACATATGGTAGTTAGTTCTGTTGAAGATTGGAACCTTCTTATTGTAAGTGGTGCTAGTATTAGTACCGGCTTCTATTTCTTAGTATGTTGAACAAGTCAAACTTTTAGATCCCTTCAAACTAGTACACCAAGCTGTTAAGCTTTAAACTGGTGAACCAGTGCTCTGATACTAATTGAAGTTCCTGACTTGTCCCTAGGATCTACTAGTTTATGATACTGAGAGGGGGGTGAATCATTATTACCATAATTCACAATTTGTAGGTAAGTGAACAACTTCAACCTCTTCTTAAAAGTGAACTCTTTCTCAAACTCGACTAAGGTGGATCTATTACTACCTACTAGTCACAATAGTCCCCAAAGTCACCTTTCAGACACCTTGCCTAATAGACAATTCATATGTTGTTGTTTAGTTCTTCGTTAGGTTATTCATTGGCTGATACTTTAGCTGCATTCACTACTCAAATCAAAAACACAGAACATAAAGCAAATTAAGGACACATGAGATTTACATGGTTCCGTCAACGTGACATACATCCACAGTGGTAAGGACTCTCCTTTATCGAGACTATCCAATATACTTAAAAATTCCAGTTACAATGGATGTCTTAATCCTCTGCTCCTTTCACTATTGTAATTACTAAGCAAATACAATACGAAGAGTGTCACTTACTGTGTTTACCCTTCTTATATCTTGTCTTGCCTCTGTTGAATTAAAAGGATGCTCCACTGTCGCTTAAAAGTTCACCGCAATGCTCTCTAACCTCTCTTGAAGAAATTTCTTCACCATCTCAATACGAATTTCTTCACCGCAATACGAATTTCTTCTTTAAGTTGTTTCACATACCTCCTACCTTCACCATCTCACAATCTTACCCATCTCCTTGTCTCACGGCTCGCCTCATGTTTCTGGTTTGGCGTTACATATTTCACGCATGTTTCTGGTTTGCACCCTTTGCTGGTCACATGCCTCATGCACAGTTCTGGTTTTGTGTTTCACATCCC
The DNA here is from genome assembly GCA_020615895.1 of Ceriops decandra. Lineage (NCBI taxonomy): Eukaryota > Viridiplantae > Streptophyta > Magnoliopsida > Malpighiales > Rhizophoraceae > Ceriops > Ceriops decandra. Next base: position 5,988,912 of record JAHLGO010000436.1, read on the forward strand.
ACATACATTTCTTGTTTGCACGCCTTGCTGGTCACACTCCTTACCACCGTTTCTGGTTTACACTTGTCCATTTCACACCTTCGGACAACTTGGTTTGCTCTCCCAGTGGTCTCTTCTTTTAGGGTTTCTCCTCTCTTCCCTTACAGATGGTGTGTTGTCTTCTCTCTTATGTGAGACACAAGGTTTTCTCCAGCCATCACACAGTTTCCCTTACTATCCAATGTATCCCTTGGTGTTATCTCCTTTTGTCTTGTGTTGCCTCCTTACTGTGCTGTCTTCTTACTGTGTTGTCTCCTAGTCGTCCACCTTGCTTTGGTTGTCCACTCTTGGTTGGTCATTCTCCTCCTTGCTCTCCACACCAATTTGGCTGTTCACCTCGTTGCTTCACCTTGTAGGTTGGTTGGACGTCCTTTCTCTTTTAGTCGGTGGTGGTCTTGCCGTCCAGCACTTACTGTCCAATTGTTCCTCCCTTGTCTTTGGACGGTTTTCCTTTTTGGCTTTGGACAGTTGCTCTAGGTTTTGGCCGACTCCTCTTGCTTTGCTTTGTCTCTTTGGCCGACCAGCACCTATTTTCTGCCGTGTATACTCTTTTGGCCAGTCACACTAGGTTTTCCGTTCACCTTTGGTTGCTGTCCAGCTGTGTCTTCTCCTTATTTCTGTTCCCCTTGCCTTGGCTGTTCTCCTCCTTGCTTGGTCGTCCACCCCTTTGCTGTTGGTTGTGCTTTGCCATGTAGGGTTGTATTGACGCTCACCTTGTTTGGTCGGTTGTCTCCTTGCTTGGACAGTTTCTCTTTTGTGTTTGGCCTTTTGTCTCCTTGCTTGGATGTCTCTTCTTTGTGTTTGGCCTTTTGTCTCCTTGCTTGGATGTCTCTTCTCTTTGGTTGGCCGATTGCTCCCTCTTCTTGTTTGCTGAATGGTTTTGCTTTAGGTTTTGTCGTTTTTGCTCAATTGCCAACCCTTTGTGTTTTGTTGTCCAGCACTTGCTTGTGTTTGCCGAATGCTCTCTTATGTTGGCCTTTTGTATTTTGCTGTGTATTCAATTATGTTGGCCTTACCCTAGTTTTGTCTTCCAAGGCCATTATATACCCTTTTCCATGAAACCCTAATAGGGCTTACTTGGGGCGAATTTACTTTCTTACCCTTCCATGTAGCTTTACTTTCTTGTACACTTAAACCTAGTTGACAACAATTATAACCCATACAAGGTTATGGGAACAACAGTTGGCTAAATGGCTTTGGCATTTTAATCCTTTAGCCTAGAAAGAGAAACCTTTTAGAGATAGTTATTGACTATTAAAGATGACTATCACTTTAGTCATTAGAGTCCTTATCCTTTGTTTGAAGTATTAGTGAGCTAAATACTAAGTTTTGAAAGAGAGCATCAATTCTTATTAGTAATGGAAAGTCAACCTCCTTTTGGCATAATGTTTGCTTAATCAGTAAAACTTTAGCTTCATCTTATCTAGATTTGTTTATTTCTTTGTTAGAATCTTGATTTTACTATCTCAAGTTTTGTGTTTATAGGTAATAATAGGTTGTCTTGGAATGTAATGTATAAGTTTGAACTAACAAGATATGTAACCAATCATGTAACAAGTGTAGAAAAGTTTCATGACTCTAGAACCAGTCTTTTTAAGTGGTAAAGTTGATACATTGTGTTAGAATTTTTCATCTTACAAAATTTTCATTGTTAAAAACATTTATTCTAGCTTGAAGCAAGTTTCTTTTATTATACACTTAAGACCATTCCTTATGCAAATTGTATAGTTAAAATTCATTCCTTTAAAGATTTTTGACTTTTTAATATTAGCCAGGGAAAAAATCTTCTTTGCCCAACTTAAACAAGAAAGGTTGGTAGCTAGTTAATAGTTACCTTTTGTATATGCATAATCATGAGGATACAAATCACTTATTTCTTTATTATGCTTCTCTAAGACAATATGTAGTGCCATTCTTAAGTTCTTCCAATGGTACTCTACTTTCCCTTAGTAGATGGGTGACTTTTTACTTGTATGGATAACTTAAATCCCATTAAACACCTATCTTTTGATAGACACATTACACACCTCCTTGGTGTTTCCATACAATTAATGGTCATGTTTTCATAAATGGCTATTGCTTCATTTCTTACACACATTACATTTATATATAATAATTTTCATTAATAAAAAAAACTATTAAATTAACACTTCGTATTGATCTAATACTTTTATATTTTGTTGGGCTTTGGAGGAGAGATACTTTGAAACTATTGTCGGATTTTAAATGTAACACCTAGCAAGTTAGTTATGTGGCAATGTTGTTCCCACAGCCTTGTATGGGTTGTAATTATTGTCAACTAGATTTAAGTGTACAAGCAATTTGAAGTTATATAGAGGGGCAAGAAAGTAAAGCCATATGGCAATTTGAAGCTACATGGAGGGGTAAGAAAGTAAAGCCACATGGAGGGCCAAGAATGTAAATCCACCATAGTAAGTCCTACTAGGGTTTTCATGGAAGGGACTATATAAACCCAAACCCTTGGAAGAAAAAGTGAGATATACCGTGAGAGAGAAAACACGGCTGGACGGAGAGAGAGAAAACACGACTGGATGGTGAGAAAGAAAACCTGTTTGGACAGTGAGAGAGAAAACCCGTGACAGACATACAACCACCAGGAGAGAAACGGACCACACGACAAAGAGAAAACTGTGTGACGGTAAGAGAGTGAAACCCATGAGAAACATACAACCACCGGAAAGAGAAAAGACGACAACACGACAAAGGAACACACAGCAAAAGGAAACCCATAGGAGATGATACACCACTAGGAGAGAAGATCACACACTAATAGCAAAACCAGAAACACACCACCTGTGGAAGAAAATAAAACTATAAACATGAGGTGAGGGAAAAAAGTAGAAACGGGAGACTACTAGAACTATGAAAAGGATGAGGAGAGTAGATCTGGTATCCATGAGGCTTGAGAATAGCGAAGCGGGTGTAGATCTTAAATGTGAGACCAGAACGTGTTAGCGTGAGACTAGAACGTGCAACAGCATGACTAATCAGAAGCATAGGGCAGGTCGTGACACGTGAAACGGTAGACCAGAAGCATGACTGCAAGTCATGAAGCCATGAGATGGTGAAAGCAGGAGTTGTATGAAACAATCTAGAGAAGGAATTCAGTGAAGCATTGGAAAGAACTCAACGTATTTCCAGATTTCTTCAAGAAAACTTAGAGAGTGTTGTGGTGGACTTCTAAGCAGCAGTGAAGTAGCCTATTCAATTCAATAGAAGTAAGACAAGCTAGAAGAAGGGTAGACATACTAAGTGACACTCTTTGTATTGTATTTGCAATAGTGAAAGGAATAAAGGATTAAGACATCCATTGTAACTACATTGTGAATATCGGGAGTACCACACTAGTATTCTTAAGTATAGTGGATTGTCTCAGTAGAGGAAGAGTCCCTACCACCATGGATGTACATCACATTTACGGAACCACGTAAATCTCTTGTGTCCTTACTTTGATTTACATTTTGTATTTTGAATTGAGTTGTGAACGCAGCTAGAGTATCATCAAACACATAACCTAAAGAAGACCTAATCAAGAACATCCAATCTGTCTAATAGGCAAGGTGTCTAAAAGGTGACTTTGGAGACTATTATGATTAGTAGGTAGCAATAGATCTACCTTAGTCAAATCTAAGAAAGAGTTTGCTTTTGAGAAGAGTTTGAAGTTATTCACATACCTACATATCGATGAGAGCTAGAGTATTAAATAAGTAGAATACTTTGGCTTAAATTATCAGAGTGTGTTTTTAAGGGCTGTGATACTGATTCACCCCTCCTCTCAGTATCATAGACTAGTAGATCCTAAGGTGAAGTTGGGAACTTCAGGCAACCCCTAGCTTATGACATATGACTTATCTCCTTTCTATGATAAAAACACATACAAATGTAATTATACTATATTTTAAAACATTTAACACTTTATCTAGTCCACATCCTTTTTATTTTCCTTTTTATATAACTCTTAGGTTTAAAAATGACAACTCATCTTTACCATATAGCTAATCCTATTTTTGTGAAATTATAATTTCATTTGGCCACCAAAACTCTTGTTTGCAAATGTGCACACACACACACATGACATATGGGCTATGTATATATATAAGCTAATAGCCACCTTATTCTTCTTCTTAGTCATAGATTTCTTAAGTGTGCCTCTCTTGTTGATATATATAAACAAGCCTAAAGGTGTAACAACTCAATGTCCATGATTTTGCTAAAGCTCACCCCTTATTAGTTAAACCTCTCTTTTGTAAATCATAATTAAACTATTACATCTAAACAAGACTCATCTTTATTAAAGCAATGAGCTGAGGTGTGATTTGGTGGTAAGTTTATATGTGTTATGCTAAAATTATAACTTAGTTGTATTAAGGAATTATGATTTTGATGGTTAATAAGTTAAAAATATAAGGACAAGAGTTTAGAGATTAAAATTGACTATAATTTGTAGGAATAGAATAATGAATCATGGCTTGGAAACTAATTTAACCTATGATATGTCTCATTTTATTTAAGGATGCTAGATCATCTTTGTTAATATCAAGATTTTCATATTAGCTTGTGTACTATGAGTAAACTTGATATATATATAATGTACTACATTACATTGCCTGTATATTTACAAACATTATCTTGCATATTTATTATAATACTTGTGACATCATTTTTCTTGTATTGAATTAATAAATTATATAATGATTCGTAAGTTTTTAGAAAAAGAAGTTAGCATTTGTAAGTAAAGGAGATTGACATGCTATTATCAGTTCTATAATGTTTTATGTATTCTTGTTTTAGATAAGTTCTTAATATCTTGTTCTTAATATTAAAGCTTATTTAAAATTTATTTGTGATATACATGAACATACTTGGATTAAGATAAGTTCCCTGGCACTTAGCTACCAAGTGAAATGGTAGCCTATGTGCATTATTTGTGCTATTATATGATTTACCCTAACTAATGATGCTACTAGATGGTGTTAAGATAAGTGATTGTGATTGTTAGATTATTGTTTATGAAGTTTTTCTTTTGTTATTCCAATTGCTTTATTCTCTATTTATGTTTGATAATTGATATTTCTTGACTTCTAATATATATCTAAGTTTGTTTTTCATTATATTTATTTATATTTGACTTGTTTTAAATATGACTTATATAGTCATTTTCTTATATTATTCATATTATATACATATATTTTATCTCTTATTTTTTCTAAGAGTTTTGGGTTCCATGATTTTACTTCCTAGGAATCATTTAAAGCATTCCTAAAAGTTATTGGTGTATTCTCAAAATAGACTCCCCTAATATTGTTGATTCCTTTTACTCACATAACAAATTGAGTATATATTACTAAGATTAGTTAGCTAATTAAGCTCCAGACCTAAGATTATGAATTTGTATTATGCCATATGTGTCAAGATTATCCTTTAGCTTCTTGATTTATGGCTTGCAAAACATATTCAATTTTTACCTTTCTTAGAACTATTGCAAACTAGTCTTTGGAACCTTTTATTCTAATAGACTTATTCAAATTCTTTATCTTTAAACTTGTTAAAACTAGTATTGTAATCCTATTTTGCCTAATCTAAGTCCAAGTCTATTATTTAGAAAATTATTGGACTTAAGGCCTTATTTTATTCATTCATTTAGAAAATAAATAACAATATTAGCAAAAGTCTATTTACATTGTTAAGAGGGTTTTGGCCTTAATATAATTTATCTAATAATACAATAGGCCAGGCCATTCAAATAATAATTTTTTCTCTTCCTTTTAAGCCACCAACAGCCCAACCTCCCTACAAGCCTTTAAATAGATCTTCTAGAAGGCCCAACATGGTTCATAAGTCCTTTAACCCCATGATCTTTAATGAATGCCAACAGTAAAGTAGAATAGAATCAAACCACATCAAATATTTGTCCAAGTTATCTCTAACTAACCAGAAGTAATCATTACCCTTTTTCAAGCAACCAATAGCAAAAAAGTAATGAAAAATAAATGTTCAACTAACTAATCACATAGTAGTTCCTAATTATTATAAAGGCTTATAAAATGATTATTTTCTTAATGAAAAGTACTGGGGGGAAGGAAAAAACTAATGAAAGGAACCAAAGGAAAAAAAGAAGCAAAAAATTCTTGAAAGGGCACCAATAAAAACAAAAATACTTTTAAGATTTAGTAACGCATGAAACTCAAAAAAATAAAGATTTAAATAAATTCATAGATTGCTAAGAACTCATAAATGGGTTGGTAAGAAATTGTCACAGCAAAATCAAAGAGAAAAACAATTTAAAAAAGGCAAGGAAATCACTCATCTTGCTACAACAATGATTGTTGCTTTGTGATGATCAAAGTCAGACCCATCAATGCATTATAACCTCACAAAATAGTAGATAAAGGTTGAAAGAAATAAGGTTCACTGTAAAAAGCATTTGAAACTCTCCTAAAATTACCTTCAATGAATTTTAGGTATGAGTATCGAATGAAATTTTATAAACTTTAATCTATTCCAATTGCATTATCTTTTTTAAAACTATAGTTAATGTATGTGACAAAAGTTCTTTAACTTTATAACCTAAGAAAAGATAAGCAAATAAAGTGGTAAGCAAGAAATAGCATAATATATAATCAATGTTAAGGTCATAGTGTCATTGTTCATAACAAGTATCTAAGTTACTTTTGGCTTTCATTAGATGTAACTCAATTCTTGAACCCTAATAAATCTTGGTAAAGTAAACCAAGTCAACATAATGTTTTAATTGCACCTAAAATGATTGTTGGTGACTCTAAAATTAATTGATGGACATTTCAACATCGTCTTAGCTCAATGTAATACAAAAAATATAATTCTATAGGGTTAGTTATAGTTCATAATGGATAAAATGGAATATTGAAAAAAGACTAATGTAATCATTCTCAAATAAATTTAAAATTAAGCCTCATAATAGTTGTTTGATTAAAAAATGCTAAAAAATTATGTTGCAATATTATTGAATGGATTAGGTTATCTTGTATAGTCACTTTTTTCATTTGACTAAAGATAAGTTCATTTGTTAAAGTATGGTTTAATATTAAGAAGTAAAGCATTTCCTATGGTAACATAGGCCTTGGCTTGAAATGAGAGATCTATTTTATAATTGATAAAAGCAATATAGGAAAAGAGAGTTTATGAATATGAAAGTTGTATTAGTCAAGTATATAATAATATTTACAAGAGGATCTTATTGATATGATTATACATAGCTAAATGAGTAAATAATCTATAATAATTAAATAAACACATAACACTAAAACAATCAAGTAATAATAGAGATAATTATAGATATTGTAATATAAGGAGATTACAGTAATTATAATGGATATAAAAAGACATCTCAATAATATATCTTTAGAACATAATATATCTTTGACATCCTCCGTTAAAGTCAAGTTGGTATTATTATAACTAATTTGACTTTGCAAAGTAACTCAAGAAAATGGCTTGAAGGATTTGTCTTTATGAGTAAGTTAATAAGCTGATCTATTAAGGAAATAAATTAAGTGTATTATACCACTATTGATGTGTTATAAGATGAAATGATAATCAATCTTAATGTGCTTTGCACTTAAGAAAGATGTCATTATGAATGATATGAATGATGCTTTAGTTGTCACAATATAGTGTAATAGAACCTAAGAATGAAAGCCCATATTACTAAGTAACCAATTTTAGCAAATAAATTCAATTGTTGCATCAACTAAAGCAAAGTACTTAGCCAAAATGCTATAGTATGCTACTATTAATTGTTTCTTACTATCCTAAGAGATGACAAAGTTGCTAAGAAAGAAACAAAAATTAGTAGTAAAGTATTTATTTATAAGATCTTAGCCTCAGCACTTATAATGACTTGTAGCAAGAGAGAAGAATGATCTAAGAAATGACTATAACTAACCCTCTTGACATGCCCTCGAATGCAAAAATGACTATAAAATGAATAAACCTAAGAGCAACCATGAATTAACTAACTAAATAAACTATATATGCAATGTTAAAGGGGGTGACTATAAGATAAACTAGATTCCTAACTAGCTAACAATAAATATTGGCATCATTAAAGAGGACACCATCAACCAAAATTTAACTTAACATTTATCTTAACAGATAAGGATATTTGCTTGAGAACAAAAGTAACCATCAATCATAAAGGATACTTTCAAAGAACCCAAATCTTTCATCTTAACATGTTGATTGAGGTACTTTCAAAGATAATCCTACAACATCATCATGTGTAATAATTATGTCATCAACATAAATTAAAAGAAGAATAGTACCAGCATCTACCTTTTGGATAAAAAGACCAAAGTCATAAGAACATCATGTGAAGCCAAGTTATTAAATGGTAGAATTGAATTTCACAAACCAAGCTCAAGAAGCTTGTTTAAGCCTATGTAAAGAAATAAAGATTATTAAAGGATGCTAGTAATTCAAAGGAGGCTACATATAGATTGCCTTATTTAAATCACCATAGAGAAAGGAATTCTTAACATCCATCTCAAACAACTTCCAATGCCATAGGGTGGCCATTATCAATAGGGATTGAATATAAGTAACACAAATGATAAGAGCAAATATATATTCATAATCAATACCATACTCATAAGTAAACCCTTTAGCAATAAAGCAAGTATTTGCTCAACAAAACCATCTGCATAAGTTTTAATTTTATATACCCTTGTGTTTCCTATAAGAGATATTCCAAAAGGTAAATCTACTAGATCCTATGTGAAGTTCCCGACTTCACCTTATGATCTATTAGTTTTTGATACTGAAAGGAGGGGTGAATTAGTATCACCACAATTCACCATTAGTAGGCAAGTGAACAACTTTAACCTCTTCTTAAAAGCGAACTCTTTCTCAGACTTGACTAAGGTAGATCTATTGCTACCTACTAATCACAATAGTCCCCAAAGTCACCTTTCAGATACCTTGCCTAATAGGCAATTCAGATGTTCTTGTTTAGGTTTTTGTTAGGTTATGAGTTGGCTGATACATTAGCTACGTTCATAACTCAATTCAAATTACAAAACATAAAGCAAATTAAGGACACACGAAATTTACGTGGTTCCATCAACGTAACATACATCCAGTGGTAGGGACTCTCCCTTACCAAGACTATCCATTGTACTTAAGAATTCCAATTACAATGGATGTCTTAATCTTCTGCTCCTTTTATTATTGCAATTACTAAGCAAGTACAATACAAAAAGTGTCACTTACTGTATCTACCCTTCTTCTAGCTTGTCTTGCCTCTGTTGAATTGAAAGGCTGCTCCATTGTCACTTAGAAGTTCACTACAATGCTCTCTAACCTCTCTTGAAGAAATCTGGAAATATGTTAAGTTCTTTTTTATGCTTCACCAAATTCCTTCTCTAGGTTGTATCACCCAACTCCTACTTTCACCGTCTCATGGTCTTACCTGTCTCCTATTTCATGTCTCTCGGCCTGCCTCACATTTTTGGTTTAGTGTTACACATCTCACGCATCACCCATTCATTTTTGGTTTTCTTCAAACTGGTGGTCCTACGCGTCATGCCTCACCTATCCATTTCTAGTTTTCTTTTAGCTGGTGGTCTTATGCCTCACGCGTCACCTATCCGTTACTAGTTTTGACTGTGTTTTCTTTTTCTTTCCTTTTCATTGACTCTAATTTGGCTGTGTTTTCTTTTTCTCTCCTTTTCATCGACTCCTTTGTTCTAGCCATATGCCTCTTTTCTCTCTTCCGATGGCTGTCTCAATTTTTCTCTCGTTTGACTCGATTGTGTCATCTATTTCTCTCTTTACCTCTTTGCTGTGTTGTCTCCTCGCCAACCGCTAGTGTGCCAATGGTGTGTCATTCCTCACGGGTTTCTCTCTTTTGCCATCACATAGTTTTCTCCTTGCCCTATCAGATTTTTCTCTTTTGCAACCCCTGTTTTGTTGTGGTCGTCTCTTCTTTTCTCTATTTTTGTCGATCGTTGGTCTTCCCTTTTCATCCACCCTTTTTCGGCCGTTCCTGGGTTTTCTTTCCTTCACCATCCACACCTCTATTCTAGATGTATACCTCTTTTCTCTCTTTTCTAATCGCTATGTTTTCTCTCTCTTATGTTTATGTTGTGCAGGGTTTGGTGCTGGCTGGTCACTCTAGGTTTGTTGAATGTTTAATTGCTAACTGACACTATTTCTCTTCTTTATCCACCTGATTATATATGTTCTGTGTAGGGTTTTTTGTATGGTTTTACTTTTTTACCCCTCAATGTAGTTTCAAATTACTTGAACACTTAAATGTAATTGACAACAATTACAACCCATACAAGGCTGTGGGAACAACAATCTCCCCTTTTGTAATTATTGGCAACACTCATAACAAAAGTCATTATGCAGCAATTACAAATCCCCCTAAATATGCACTCCCTCTTTTTTAATACCTCCCCCTACACTACTGCTTCTCTCCCTTTTTGCCAACCAATTATAAATCTGAAAAACTTGCAAAGTAGAGATGGAGGATTCAATTGAACTTCAAGCTTGAGGAGGCATTTGCACAGATAGACTCAATCTGTGCTTTTAAAATAGCTATATGGACAGAGGTTTAGTTAGAATATCTAAAATTTGATCTTTAGTGCTAACATACTCTGACTAAATTGTACCCTATTTCACTTGATCTTTAATGAAGTGATACTAGATGTCAATATGCTTGCTCCTCGAATGTTAAACTAGATTCTTGCTAAGATCAATAGTACTTTGATTATCACAAAGTACATTCACTGATAACTTCACTTCAACATCGAAGTCTGTCAATTGTCCTAACATCCATATCACCTGTGTACATGCTGCACAAGTAACCATATACTCAACCTTAGCTGTGCTTAAAGCAACACTGTTTTGCTTTTTACTTAACCATGCAACACACTTTGAACCCAAGTAGAAGCTGCAGCCGCTAATTGATTTTCTATCATCTATACTTCCTGCCTAATCTGCATCAGTGTATGCTTGTAGTTTAACAAAATCCATGGCTAGATACCACAAACCCATTTCCAATGTTCCTTTGAGGTACCTTAGGATTCTTTTCACTGCTAACACATGAGACTCCTTAGGGTCAGCTTAGAATCTGTTGGCAGTACACACAGCTTGCATAAGATCAGGCCTTGATGCTGTAAGGTACAAAAGGCTCCCTATCATCTTCCTGTACTCTGTAGGGCTTGTACTCTTTCCTTTTAATCTTTTGTTAACTTGCAGCCCATTGTCATAGGGGTACTATACTAACAAATCTGCTATCCTCTATGCCAAACCTTTTTAACATCTTTTTGGCATATCCCGTTTAAGAAATAAAGATACCTTTTTCACACTGCTTTATTTGTAATCCAAGAAAATATGTCATTTCTCCAATTAATGACATCTCAAATTCCCCATCTTTTGTGCAAAATCTTGGCATAGCTCAGAGTGATCCCTTCCAAAGATGATATCATCTACATATACTATGGTTATTAGCTGGCCTTTCTTTAAGTTGAACATATATAAGTTATTGCCAACCGTTCCTTTTCTGAAGTTCAACCTTCTCAAGTATGCATCCAGCCTACTGTACCATGCTCTTGAAGCTTGCTTAAGACCATACAAGGCTTTCTTTAGCTTGCACATATGTGTCTCATCCTCACTAATTTGTACTCCATTGGGTTGTTCAATATACAATTCTTCTTTTAGGAGCCTATTTAGAAAGGCGAATTTCACATCCATCTGATAGACTTTATACCTCTTGTGTGCTGCCAAAGCTAAGAACATTCTGATAGTTTCTAACCTTGCTATTAGTGCAAAAGTTTCATTAACATCTACCCCTTCTATCTGAGTATAGCCTTTGCAAACTAGCTTGGCCTTATTCCTCACCACCTTGCCATCTTCATTGTGTTTATTCCTAAACACCCATTTTGTTACTATGACATTCTTATTAGAATGTCTTAGAACCAATTCCCATGTATCATTCTTCTCAATTTGATCCAGCTCCTCATTGATAGCTTTGACCCAGGCTTTGTCTTGTGTAGCCTCTTCAACAGATTTAGGTTCAACTTATGAGAGTAAAGCAGTAGCTCCCACAATTCTTCTTGTTGTTGTAACATCTACTGATGGGTCACCTACAATCTGATTTCCTTGATGAGCACTGGTCCATGACTTTTTTGTCCTTTTCTCTTACACAGTCTTAGTTGCAAGAGAATCTCTTTCTTTATCTTCAAACTCACTCTTCTCTAAGTCTAAACCTACTTCTTTTTCTTTTTCTTCAAGTTGGGCTGATTCTTCATCTATCTTGAAGTCTTCTTCATTGTCTTTAGCTTTTCCATTATGCATTATTTTTTATCTCTCATCTATTCTCACATCACTAGACGTGATCACTTTTCCTAGCTTGTGCTAGAAAACTCTGTAACCTTTTGTCTTTGCTGAGTATCCCACAAAAATGCCTCCATCAGACATAACATTGAACTTTCCCAAGTTTTGCTCCTTGTTCTTCATAAAACATAGGCTACCAAAGATTCTGAGATACTTAGCTATTGTCTTTTTTCCACTCCATAGCTCATATGGAGTCTTATCAGTATTGGGCCTTAGTAAGACTCTATTCAGTAGATGTACTAGTGTAAATGTTGCTTCTGTCTAAAATCTTATGTGAAGCTTAGATTCCAACAATAGATTTCTTGTCATTTCAACCACATCTCTATTTTTCCTCTCTACTACCCCGTTTTGCTGAGGTGTTCTTATTGCAGCCATCTGATGGTGAATACCATACTTCTCAAGGTAATCTTTAAAAGCTTCATTTGTAAATTTAGTGCCTTGATCTGGCCTCAATACTTTGATCTTTCTTCCACTCTCATTTTCAGCCAATCTTCTGTATCTTTTAAAGTAATTCAGAACTTCTGACTTGTATGTAAAGTGCATGATGCAAGCCCTTTTGGAATAATCATCAACAAACAAGATGAAGTACCTCTCACCATTCAACCCTTTTGTCTTCATCAGTCCACACAAATCAGTATGCATAATGTCAAGCACTGCTTCAAAACTGAACTCTTTGGTCTTATACTTCTTTCTGGCAAGTTTTCCTTTAGAGCATGCTAAGCAAACATACTTTCTCTCTCTCTCCTGAGGTCAGTAATGTCTTTAATTACATGAGTAGTGGTTAGCTTCCTTATGTTCTTTTGTGATAATGTCCTAGCCTCTTATGCTAGAGCTGATTTTCTTCTTTCTTTGTAAGTAAACGACTATTTGTCTTGTCCTCATTAATCACATACAAATTTCCAGCTATTCTATTCCTAGCTGCAATAGTATTGCCTTTTTTACTCTTTACTTGACAACTTGTTTTTGTGAATATCACTTTGTGGTTGTCGTTGCATAGTTGGCTGATAGATGCTAGATTATATTTGAGTCCTTCAACATGTAAAACATCTTTCAGCTTTCATTTTCCAATATTTACTGACCCCTAACCACTGATGTTGAGTGAATCATCATTGCCAAACTTAATTTTGCCTTCTCTTGACTTATTTAGCTTTGATAATTTACTCTTGTCTCTTATCATGTGTGAAGTGTATCCACTATCAAGGATCTACTACTTATCCCTGTAGTCAGCCTTTAGTGCAATTTCAGCTATATTAGTCATCTCCCTTTTTGCTTTATATTCCTTTTTTTGAACTGGCTAGAAGATAGCTTTCTCTTTTTTCTGAACTTTGACTACATCATTTGTTTTCACTATGCCATTAAGTGACTTCTCTTGGTTAGGGAGAAGTGTCATGCATCCCTTGGCATTATGGCCATCCTGCCTGCATCTTTCACACTGTTACAAGTCTGCCAATATATCAAATTTGTTCTTTGAAGCTATTGGTTTAGGCTTCCACCAACAATCCTCATTAATATGTCCTTGCCTCTTACAATATGTGCAAGAACTCATGACAGGTGTTCTTCTTTAAGTTTTGTATTGTCTCCCCCTATATACAGCGTTGTATGTTCTCAAGTTGGAGACATATACTGGCCTTCTCCACCAACAGTTACTCACCTTATGACCCTAAACTCCACAATAAAGGCAATGACCTTGAAACTGCCTCTTCTTGGGACTGATCACAACTTGTCTTCTTTTGTTCATCACTTGTTGCAAAGTAGCTGGCTTCTTTACTTGTGTGACTTTCATTTTAGTCACCTTCTTCTCATTCTTATGTTTAGTCATACCCTCTGCTGGCTGACTTTCTTTTCTTCCTTCTTGTTTGCCACCCTAGGTTACTTCCTCAGATCTTTTTTATTCTCAGCTATCTTCTTTTAAGTCACAACCTTCTCTTTCAACTTCTGTGACATATTCTTATTTTCTTTAGCCAATGCAGCCTCAAATTGCTGCACTTTCTCTACATTCTTCTCTCCTTTTGTAAAACTTGTTTCTCTAATCATTTCAAGCTTCTGTAAGTTCTCTTTGATACCTTTGAGTTATTGTTGAAGTCTCAGCAACTCTTTCTCCATTTCTTTAATATTTGAAGCCCTTGAGCCAAGCTCTACTATAAGGTCTTCACATATTTTGATCTATTCCTCAAATCTTCTCTTCAAGTCAATATGCTTAGCCCTTATTTCATCCTTTTGACTTTTAGCTTCCTTAGACTTTGCCTCAACTTGTTTTATATGGGCCTCTAACCTTCTTATGGTTTTGCCCCTTCTGATTATCTCCTTTAAAGCTACTTCTAGCTTAGCTTCAAGATCTAGCTCTTCTTCATTAACCTCCTCTTCCTCTTTAGAGGTTAAACTACCATTTTGAGCTAATGCCATAAAGGCATGCCCATCTAATGAGTCTTTATCTTCCTCCTCATCAGCTTGTTTTATCTGACTCACATAACTCTTGAATGAGCCTCCCTTCTTTTGTGGGTTGGCAGTCTTCTTGCTGGACTTCTTTGATTTGAATGATGGTCATATCCATTTTGAATTCAGCTCATCATCACCATACTCATCTTTATCATCAAGCTTCACTTTGAATTGAGAAGCAAAGTGTCTAGTCTGCCCACAACGATAACATCTCAAGGACAACCATCCTTTTCTCTTCTTAGACCCCTTTTTGAACTTCGTTGTAAAGTATGCCAACACTTCACCTTCACTTTCTTCGTCATCATCATCATCATCCTCACTAGATGATTCTTCCTCTTCTTTTATCTTCAAATATTTCATAGCTTTAAAAGCTGCCTCCTTTGATACCTTCGTTGTTACAGAGCTTTCAGCTGACTTTATCCTCATCTCATATGAAATGAGATTGCACTGGAGATCATGCAAAGAAATAGAATTGAGATCTCTACTCTCTTCTATGGCTGTGACCTTCGAGGCAAACCTTTCAAGTAGAATTCTTATAATTTGCTTCACAATAGATGAGTTCTTCTTGTTCTTCCCATGACTTCTAAGGTCATTTATAGCATCAATAACCCTGGTAAAGAACTTTTAGACTATCTCATTTTTTTGCATTTTGAGAGATTTATATCTCTCATTGAACACTTGATGCTTGGCCTCCTTCATTCTGTCATCACCTTCATAAACTTTATGTAGTTTGGCCTATATCTCTTTACCAGATTTACAATCCATAACTTAGCATACTCAGCATCTATCAATGCTGAAATGATGACGTTTAAGGCCTTCCCATTTATTGGATGTTTACCTTCTTTTGGGCCATAAAACCCTCCTATACGGCTTTCACCACATTCATGCCCATGGTTACAAATACCACCTACATTCTCACTCTCCACATATGGTAGTTGCTTCCGTTGAAGATTGGAACCTTCTTGCTGTAAGTAGTGCTGGTGCTGGTACCGACATCCATTTCTCAGTATGCTGAACATGTTAAAACTTTGAAACCCTTCAAACTAGTACACCAAGCTATTAAGTTTCAAACTGGTGAACCAGTGCTCTAATACCAATTGAAGTTCCCGACGTCACCCTAAGATCTACTAGTTTATGATACTAAGAGGGGGATAAATTAGTATCACCATAATTCACAATTAGCGGGCAAGTGAACAACTTCAATCTCTTCTTAAAAGTCAACTCTTTCTTAGACTCAACTAAGGTAGATCTATTACTACTTACTAATCACAATAGTCCCTAAAGTCACCTTTCAGACACCTTGCCTAATAGACAATTCGGATGTTCTTGTTTAGGTCTTCGTTAGGTTATGGGTAGGCTGATACTTTAATTGCATTTACAACTCAATTCAAATCACAAAACGTAAAGCAAATTAAGGAAACGCGAGATTTACGTGGTTTTGTCAATGTGACGTACATCCATGGTATTAAGGACTCTCCCTTACCGAGACTATCTACTATACTTAAGAATTCCTATTACAATGGATGTCTTAATTCTCTACTCCTTTCACTATTGCAATTACTAAGCAAGTACAATACAAAAAGTGTCACTTACTATGTCTACCCTTCTTCTAGCTTGTCTTGCCACTGTTGAATTGAAAGGTTGCCCTACTGCCACTTAAAAGTTCACCGTAACACTCTCTAACCTCTCTTGAAGAAATTTAGAAATACATTGATTTCTTTCCGATGCTTCACCAAATTCCTTGTCTAGGTTGTCTTGCACAACTATTGCTTTCATCGTCTCATGGTTTCACCCATCTCCTATTTCACGTCTCATGGCCTGCCTCACATTTCAGGTTTGGCATTACACGTCTCACATATCACCCGTCCATTTCTGGTTTTCTTCCAGTCGCTGGACGCCTCACACCTTACCTGTCCATTTCTGATTTTCTTTTAGCCAGTGGTCTCACGCCTCATGCCTCACCTGTCTGTTTCTAGTTTTGGCCGTGTTTTCTTTTTCTCTCCTTCTTGTCAACTCCTCTATTCTGGCTATATACCTCGTTTCTCTCTTTTCCAACGGCTGTCTCAATTTTTCTCTCTTTCGACCTGATTGTGTTGTCCATTTCTCTCTCTACCTCTTTGTTGTGTTGTCTCCTTGCCGATCATTGGTGTGCTAATGGTGTGCCCTTCCTCACAGGTTTCTCTCTCTTGTTGTCACACAGTTTTCTCCTTGCTGTATCGAATTTTTCTCTTTTGTAACCCTTGTTCTGTGGTGGCCATCTCCTCTTTTCTCTATTTTTGCCAAGTGTTGGTCTTCCCTCTTCGTCCACCCCTCTTCGACCATTCCCAGGTTTTCTCTCCTTCGTTGTCCACACCTCTATTTTAGTTGTATACCTCTTTTCTCTCTCTTCTGACAATTCTATTTTCTCTCTCTTCCAATGGCTGCATTTTTTCTCTCTTGTGTTTATGCCATGTAGGGTTTGGTACTGGCCAGTCACTCTAGGTTTGCCGAATGTTCAATTGCTGACCGACATTATTTCTCTTCTTCATCCACTCGATTGTATATGTTCCGTGTAGGGTTTTCATGTGTGGTTTTACTTTCTTGCCCCTCCATGTAGCTTCAAATTACTCTCTTGCCCTTTCATGTGGCTTTACTTTCTTGCCCCTCTATATAGCATCAAATTACTTGCACACTTAAATTTAGTTGACGACAATTACAATGCATACAAGGCTATGGGAACAACACTATGTATGATTTTTTTTTTTTAATGTCTTAATCTTCTAAGACATAGCACTTTACCAAGAAGGATTTGAACTAACTCTCTATAGGAAGTAGGTTAACATAAGGTGGCAAGAATAGAATAATAATGAAAATCATACAAAATAATAGAGGGTTCACACAACTAAGTGGAATGATTGGGTAAAGATGTATGAGAGAGAAGGCTAAAGATTATGGTAAGTGAGGAGTATTAGGTTTTGGTGATGAAAAAGCATTAGATTGGCCAAAACTTTTATTTTTTGTTATAGAGGATCAACAATTTAGTCAAATTTAAGGTTAAAGAAGAACCAAATAGGCACAACAAAAAGTTTTAAGCAGATTATCATTATATAATTCTTTATAATAACACTCATATGGTGTTTTGTTTTTAATAATTGAAGAAGGTATTCTATGAAATATTTGTATAGTAGTTAAAATTGTTTCATCCCAAAATGACTTAGGAAGAGAGGCAAAAATCAACAAAGAGCAAATAGTGAACAAGATATGACTCAATTTTCGTTCAACACAATAAATATCCTTAAAGGTCCTTGGACAAGATTTATAAAAAAAAAAATGCTACTATGTTTTCATGCAAAGAATTTTAATATGTTTGAAAAACTAAGTGTAGATCATTATTAATAACTCTTGGTAAATCTAAGATACTTCAAAACAAATTTTCAAGAAATAAATTCAAGTAAATCTAGAAAAAATATCAACAAAGGGCATAAAATATCTTAAACCACCTTTTATTGGAACAAAATCAATGTCCCAAATATCAAAATGGATAAGATCAAAAGGAGATGATGAGATGGAATCATTGACACTAAGACAAAGTTACTATTTACCATTTTGACATAATATACAACAAAAAACTCCTTGTTAACATGCACTAAATAGTTATTCAAAGCTAAATGCTTAATTTTGGACAAAAAAGCATAACTACGATGTGAATGCCATAAACTAAGAGTAGAGGGTGATACAATTGCAAAAAGACCATAAGGAATATGAAAGAGGTCAGCTTAAAAAGACATCCAACTTTACATTTTATTCCAACAACCTAACTTGTCCAAGGTTCTTACACGTCATATCCATGGTTTGAAAAATGAAGTACCAACTAAAGATCACAAAATTGATCAATGTATAATAAATAATATTATAAGAATGGAACCAAATAAGTGTTAAGTAAGGACATAATGGATGTAGATATAGATCCAATGTAGCTAACATGCATAGCAAACCCATCAATAATATGAATAGTTAGTTTATGAGAGACAACCAATTGTTTTGAAAATTGAGAAGACTCAAAAGTTGTATAATTACAATAATTAGAATCAATTAACCAAGATGAAGTACATAAGGTAATAGGAAAAGCAAAAGAGGCAATAGAACTACCAAGTGTTGTGATCAAACCCTTTTGACATGAAAATTGGTTGATTATAATCTTAAATGATGACATCCAATGTAGTGAATGGGATGATGTACTAGCTATATCTCAAAACAAAAACAATTAGACAAAACAATCCCAAAAACAAAAGAGCATGCTTGAAAAATACCAATATTTTGAATAAAAAAAAATCATTAGGCATAATTGATGTGGTGTGACGTTTATATGTGCTAGAAAATAGAAGCAGAATTAAGGTGTTGAGTGGAGGTGTTTAAATATGGAACTACTTTGTAAAATAACTTCTCTCAGTGAAAATCTAACAAAAAGTAAGTATATAGTGGGAGAGAGATTAGCAATGATAGTTGTCAAAAAGAATAAGAAACTCCACAAAGAAAACTTAAATTAGGGTTTTAATATATTTGTGAATATGAAAGATGTATTACTCAATTATACAATAATGCTTGTAGGAGGACCCTATTTATACGATTATACATAACTAAAACAGTTTGCAATTTACAATAATTACATAATCACATAATAATGAAAGAATTGACAAATAATAATGAGAATTATGGATATTATTGTAATTTAAAGAGATTACAATAATCAAGATGGATATGAAAAAATATCTCAATAATGTATACTCAAACCACCATGATATCTTTGACTTATTATTAAGAGTATTAAATGTTCCATCACAAAAGTATAAAGGCATAACATAAATTATGTCTATTAACTTTCCATTTGTAAGCTTGAACTTTTAGGTGGATTTAGGTTCTAAAAGGTTATCTAATAGAGTTTAGTTAACCATCTTGTCTAAATTCTTTACTCGGTCATTAGGACTTTTCATTCTTTAGTTTTCATCAATTCAGCTCAACACTATTAAACTTATAGTACATGAGTTAAACCTGTTTAATCTAATTTCATTGTATTAGATGCTAATTAAGCTTAGTATGTGTTAAGAGGACTTGTTAAGAGTATTAAATCTTATCTCATATCACTAAAATTTAAATGCTTACCATTATAGATAAAGTCTATGGACTTTCTAACTTGTAAATTTGAGTTTTTAGAGAGTTATATAACAATTATATCTGCCATTATGAAGTTGATTAATGGTTGTTTAAAAGCTTGATCTATAAAATACTTTTACCTAAGGAATAAAGGACTAGATATTTTGCAAAAAAGGAGAAAACCTTATGGCATTTCCTTGTAGTATAGTAGTCATAAGAGGTTAAAGTCTAGCAAACCATGTTTAATTTCCTAAGTTACTAAGTAACTTTAATAGTTCATAATTTCATAATAATGTCTAGAATGTTAGGTCGGACACACTTAGGTTAGTACTAGTTAGATAGAATAAACTAAAAGGTGATGGGGAAAATAAAACTAATAAACACAAAGAATTTTAAAAATCATTCAAAACTTGAATATTCATACCTCCACTACTACACTAGAGTTTCACTTTTTTTGAATTTTAAAAAATTAAATAATAAACACACTTTTTTATACAATGAAATAAAGCAACTCTTATATAAAGGTAAATTGCATATTTACCCCTATATAATATTAATTAGACTCTATTTTTACAACAATCTCCAACTTAGAGACTGATTATCAAATTGGTAGCGATTACTATATAATTCTAATCCATCTTGCAATCCATAACCTTAGTGTAACACCTTCATAACATCTAATTATAGAGGTCAAATAGGGCTACACATAGCCTCAACTTCTCTATAACTACTGAATTATTTAAACATGTTGTAGGATTCTTTTCACCACATATCTTTTCTAGAGTCAATGTCCAATCATCTAATCATGTATGAAGTGATACTTTAATTAGATATACTTTGTTCTTGTATGGAATATGAGATTTTTAACAATTCTAACCATCACAACAATGGATACTACTTCCCTATAACTTGCCTA
Organism: Ceriops decandra; assembly: GCA_020615895.1. Lineage (NCBI taxonomy): Eukaryota > Viridiplantae > Streptophyta > Magnoliopsida > Malpighiales > Rhizophoraceae > Ceriops > Ceriops decandra. The sequence continues at coordinate 6,009,835 of JAHLGO010000436.1, forward strand.
GTTCTTCTAGAAATTTCTTCAATCAAATCAATTCCTTACTTGCTTTAGTAATGACAACATATTTAGTTTTACTAGTTGATAGAGCCATAAACTTTTGTAATTAAGATACCAAACTCATAATGGTACCACTTAAAGTATATACATAACTTGTTATGCTCCTTTTACTATCAATACCTATAAGATTTGCATCAATAAAGCCTCACAAGTTCATATGTTTCTTCATAAAACACAATGCTATATCTATGATACCTTTTAATAGCAAAAAATCCACTTAATAGCCTCTTAATGTTATTTACCAAGATTAGTTGTGTACCTACTTATAGCTCTGACTTTATGTACTAAGTTGGTACAAACCATAACATATATAAAACTACTAATTAATGAGACATAAGAAACTCTTGACATGCATTTGCTCTCTTCATCTATCTTTGGTGATTGTTCTTTAAAAGCCTAAAGTGATTTGCCAAAGGATTGTTGACTAGCTTTGCTCCTTACATCCTACAATGATTTAATAGCTTTTTAATATAAGTAGCCTATAATAGTTTTAAAGTACTAGCCCTTTTGTCCCTCATAATTCCTATCCTAAGAATTTGCTTTACAACTTTAAGATCTTTCATTACAAACTCATTTGATAATTCTTACTTTAAGTTATTAATTTCTAAAATATTATAACTTAAAATAAGCATATCATCTATATACAATAGTAAAATAGTATAGCAAATGTCAAATTTTTTAAAATAACAATAATGATTCATGTCACTTCTTTTAAAATTGTAATTAGACATAAAGACATTAAACTTCTTGTACTATTTCCTAGCAGCATGTTTTAAACCATACAAACTTTTATTAAGTTTACACACAAGATTTTCCTTTTTAGGGATTAAAAAACCTTTTGACTACATCATGTAAATATCTTCCTCTAAATTACCATAAAAGAAAGTTGTTTTTACATTAAAATACTTTAAATAGAAATTTTTAGAGGCAACAATATTCAATACAAATTGAATTGTTGATATTTTTACAACTGAAGAAAAAATTTAAGCATATTCAATTTCTTCTTTCTACTAAAATCTCTTCTTAACCAACCTTGCCTTATATCTCTTACTTCTAACATGTTTTTCTTTGGCTTAATAAACCCACTTGTTGTTTAGTGCCCTTTTGCCTTTTAGTAATTAAGTTAGCTTTTGTGTATGATTTTTCTACAATGAACTCATTTCTTCTTCCTTAAGTAACTTCCAATTGGCAAAATCTTTAATTTGTATTGCTTCATCAAAGCATTTTAGCTCACATTTACCAATTAACAATAAATAATACAAGGAAAGAGAGAATCATTAAGGAGGTTTAGATATTCTACCAGATTTCATCACTTATGCCACTAGTGTAGAAGGCTTTGAGTATACTGAGATAATTTCATAGTTTTTTAGAACTCTTCTGCTAATATCATCCTCTAAAATTTTCTCCAACTTAATATGTCCCCCTTTTATGGCATGATTCCTAGCACTATCAAATTTTGTAATATATTTGTTTTTATAGACAATATTTTCATTTAATATGAAAACTTTACTTCTAATAATTTTTCTATTTGATCATCATAAAGATGATATTTAAATTCATCAATTTCATACCCAATAAAAAACACTTATGGGATTTAGAATCTAATTTATTTCTCTTATTAGAATTCATATGCACATAAAAGATACATTCAAAGGCTTTTAGATATGATAGATTTACTGTATTACCTATCCACGTCTCCTCTAGTTGTTCTCTATCCAAGAGAATAAATTATTCTCAATTAATTAAATAGGCTATAGTGTGAATAACATCAACATGAAATGTCTTTGGTAATTTAGCATGTATTCTCATACTTTTAGCATGCTTATTTAAAGTTATGTTTATGCATTTTAGTGATACCATTCTATTATCGTATCTTCAGAACTATTTTTTTCATTTGAATCCCATTAGTTGCATAAAAATTTTTGAATTTTTTGTTGTCATACTCACCACCCCCCATTATCAAATGTCAGCATTTTGTTTTAGTGCTAGATTAATTTTTTACTTGTTTTTTTCCATTGCATGAAAGTTATTAATATATCTTTATTTTTTTTTCAAAAATAGACCCATACCTTTTAAGTAGAGTCATCAATAAAGGTGACATAATAAATTTAGCCACTTAAGGATGTTTTTATGTTGGCCTTTATATACTGCTCCATAAAATCTTAATAGAGCAAATTTACTGTCTTGCCCTTCCATGTGACTTTTACGTTTTTGCCCGTCCATATGGCTTTTACCTTATTGCCCTTCCATATAGCTTTATTTTCTTGCACACTTAAACCTAGTTGACAACAATTACAACTCATACAAGGCTGTGGGAACAACAATCTCCCCCTTTGTAATTATTGGCAACACTCATAACAAAAGCCACTATGTAACAGTTTCAACTCCCCCTAAATATGCGCTCTCCCTTTCTTAACAGCTCCCCTTGCACTGTTGCTTCTCTCCCCCTTTGCCAACCAATTACAAATCTAAAAAACTCATAAAGTAGAGATGGAGGATTCACCTGAAATTTAGACTCGAGGAGGTATTTGCACTGATAGACTCAATCTGTGCTTTTCAAATAGCTTTGTAGACAAAGGTTTAGTTAAAATATCTGAAATTTGATCTTTAGTGCCAACATACTCCAACTAAATTGTACCTTGTTCCACTTGATCTTTGAAGAAGTGATACCAGATGTCAATATGCTTGCTCTTCAAATGTTGAACTGGATTCTTGTTGAGATCAATAGTACTTTGATTATTACAAAGTACACTCACTGGTAACTTTACTTTAACACTCAAGTTTGCCAATTATCTTAGCATTCATATCACTTGTGTACATGCTGCACAAGCAGCCATATACTTAGCTTCAGCTATGCTTAAAGCAACACTATTTTGGTTTCTACTTAACCATGTAACACACTTTGAACCCAAGTAAAAGCTGCAGCCGCTAGTTGATTTTCTATCATTTATACTTCCTGCCCAATCTGCATCAGTGTATGCTTATAGTTTAATAGAATCCATGGCTGGATACCATAAACCCATTTCCAGTGTTTCTTTGAGGTACCTTAGGATTCTTTTCACTGCTAACACATAAGACTCCTTAGGATCAGTTTGAAATCTGCTGGTAGTGCACACAGCTTGCATAAGATTAGGCCTTGATGCTGTAAGGTACAGAAAGCTCCCTATCATCTTCATGTACTCTGTAGGGCTTGTGCTCCTTCCCTCTTGATCTTTTGTTAACTTGCAGCCCACTGTCATAGGGGTTCTAACAAGTCTACTATCTTTCATGTCAAACCTTTTCAACATCTCTTTGGCATACTTTGTTTGAGAAATAAAGATACCTTCCTCACACTATTTTATCTGTAATCTAAGAAAGTATGTCATTTCTCCAATCAATGACATCTCAAATTCCTCACTCATCTTTTATGCAAAATCTTGGCATAGCTCAGAGTGATCCCCTCCATAGATGATGTCATTTACATATACTATGGTTATCAATTGGCCTTTCTCTAAGTTGAACACATACTGGTTATTATCAACCATTCCTCTTCTAAAGTTGGCAGAACAAGGGTTTGATAAAGAGAAGAAACCGTTGGCAAAAATAGACAACTGGCGGAAACTCAAGAATGGTAGAACAGGGGCTAGACACCAAAATAGGCCAATCGTAGAAAGAAGGAGAAAAATCATATACAGCTAGATCGGAGACCATTGGCAGAAAGTGAAGTTGACGGCAGAACGATACAAAAGAAAAAAGAGCTAGATGGTAGAACGAAGAGTGGACGGCAAGGAGATAACACAGCAAAGAGGTGGACCACAAAACAAGTCGACGACAAAACAGAATGAACGATGAGATAGATCTATCTAGACGGTGAGAGAAATCCGCCTGGACAAAGAGAGAAAGAGCATCGGCAAAACACAAGAGAAAGAGAGAAAAATTGAGACAGTCGTTGGAAGAGAGAGAAAAGAGGTATACAACCAGAACAAAGGAGTCAACGGAAAGGAGAGAAAAAGAAACCCAACGGCCAACCAAGTGAGCACGGCAAAGCATACCACAGGCAGAAGGAGAGAGAAACTTAACGGCCAAACAGGGAAGGAGAGAAAAACCCGATATGGCTAGAACAAAGGGTGGATAGCTAATGAATAGTGACTGATAGAAAAGGGAGAAAATCTGATATGGCTAAAAGAGGTATGAAATGGACGAGGACAAACTAGAAACATACGTGAGGTGAGCCGTGAAATAGTGAGATTATGAAATAGGAGACGGGTGAGACCGTGAAACTGTGAAAGCAGGAGTTGTGTGAGACAAAGTAGAGAAGAAATTTGGCGAAGCATCGAAAAGAACTCAATGTATTTTCAGATTTCTTTAAGAGAGGTTAAAGAGCATTGCGATGAAATTATAAGCGGTAGTAGAGCAGCCTTTCAATTCAACAGAGGCAGGACAAACTACAAGAAGGATAGACATATTAAGTGACACTTTTTGTATCGTACTTACTTAGTAATTGCAATAATGAAAGGAGTAGAGGATTAAGACATCCATTGTAATTAGAATTCTTAAGTATAATAGATAGTTTCGGTAAAGAAGAGTCCTTACCACTATGAATGTACATCACATTAACGAAACCACATAAATCTCATGTGTCCTTAATTTGCTTTACATTCTGTGTTTTGAATTGAGTTGTGAATGCAACTAAAGTATCAGCTAACCCAAAACTTAACGAAGACCTAAACAAGAACATCTGAATTGTCTATTAGGCAAGGTGTCTAAAAGGTGACTTTGGGGACTATTGTAATTAGTAGGTAGCAATAGATCTACCTTAGTCGAGTCTAAGAAAGAGTTTGCTTTTAAGAAGAGGTTGAAGTTATTCACTTACTTGCGAATTATGAATTGTGGTGATACTAATTCCTCCCCCCTCTCAGTATCACAAACTTGTAAATCCTAGGGTCAAGTCGAGAACTTCAGAATCTTACCTCATAATTGTTAACAAAATCCTATGATATGTTAAGGGCACAATAAATTATGGGCTACTTTATGACATAAGTGGACAACTTAATTTATATATGTATACAGATAATGATGGGATGGAAATTGTGATGACAAAAGGTCTACATTAGGTGGTGCATTTTATTTGGGTAGTAAATGTGTTTCTTAGCACAACAAGAAGCAAAATTTAGTGACTCTAAGCACTACAGAGGCTAAATTTATGGCTACTACTTAGGTTTGTATTCAAATGCCATGGATGAAACGATAGCTTAAAGATTTAAAGGTGGATGTGTAGCTGTTGTTGCTGATTGGTTATGATAACCAAAGTGCCATCAATTTATCAAAGAATCCTATCCAATACTCCATATCTAAATATATTGAAATCAAGTATCACTTCATTAAAGAAAAAATTGAGAAAAATGAAGTAAAGTTGAAGTATGTGCCTACCATGGAGCAAGTTTTAGATATATTCACCAAACCTCTGTCAAGAGAGATGTTCCAGAAGTTTAGGCTAACCTTATGCATTCAGCCACACTTTAGAGGTTGAGGTATACCTCTAATACCCTCCCCTTCCCTTTTTAATTATTCTTTGGATTTGTTGTAAAAGGAGGATATATTTTACATAAATTCAAAGAGAGTATATACTAATTAAAAGGGAGAGTAGCTTGATAAATCCAAAAGGGAAAATCAAATTAAGGGGGAGAAATGATAAAAAAGGAAGAAGCAGATAAAAGAGGGAGTTAAAACAATTAAGGTTATTTCCAATTGGTATCATGCCCACATAGAAAAAGGGAGATGTATGTTTTAGGGGGAGTTGTTCCTTTTGCTGACACTGCTACTTAAGCTTAACTATTGATTTATGGATTTAATGTGTTGCCAACAAATCCAAAGGGAGAGATTGTTGAGCTCATCTTTAATGGCTAATGTTGGATTTGTTATCAATAGCATCCCATATATTTGTCCTTATTGAGTTGATGTTATGAGTGACTTTAAGATGTGTTTGTTATATTTACATTGGGAGCTGAGTTATTCATGGGTTAAGGAAGACGACATTAATGGAATGTGACAAAAATGAGGGGAAAAAGTAGGGTTGAAATCAAGATACTACTAGCCCCACCTTGCCTTACCAAAAACAATGAATTTATTCAAATTGTTGGTGATGTTTTAGCTTTGAAGAAAGCACTAGTTAATGCTGATTATTAACCCTAAATTCAAGGAATCAATGTTGATTGTTGATGCTAGGGAAACCCTAAATTCAAGGAATCAATGTTGATTGTTGATGCTGGGGAAACCCTAAATTCAAGAAATTAATGCTGACCGTTGATGATAGGGAAACCCTTAACTTAAGGCATATAAACACCCATGCAACTGCCAAGAGTGTTATGGGTAAAAATACAAAAGAGAGCTATAGAAAGAAAGAAATAGCCAAAAGAAAGCAAATGAGTGAGCAACAGTGAGAGAGCTATGAACGGCCAAGAAAGTAAAGCAGAGAAGAGAGGGAGAGTAACATAAGAGTGAACAACATGTAGTGGCAATAAAAAACAACAGGTAGTAGCAAAAGAGAGAACCTACAGAGGAAAGAACAGATAGAGAGCAGAACCTGTAGAGGAGAGAACCAATTGAGAGCAAAATCTACAAAGGAGGAGAACTGTAGAGAGTATAGTAGATAGGGTGAGTGGTAGAAACACCTATAGGGTAAGCAACAGAAAGCTATAAGCAGCAAAAACAAAAGAGAAAAAAAAGATAGCAAGAAGTTGTAAATAGCAGAAACAAAGGAGAAAAAGGAGATAACAGTAAGAAGCTGTGATCAACAAAAACAAAAAAAGAAAAAGGAGACAGTAATAAGAAGCTGTTAGTGGCAAAATCAAAAGAAAAAAAAAAGACAATAGTAGGAAACTGTAAGCGGCAGAAACAAAACAAAAAATTTAGACTAGCAAACCAACAAAGAGTTAAGACCGATAAAAGCAGAAAATTGAGACCAATAGACCAGTAGGAAGTTGAGATTGGCAAAAGCAGAAAATTAACTCTAGCAGACTAGCAAAGAAAAGGCAGAGACTAGCAATGAGGAAGGAGAGAAAGCAAAAAGCTTAAGTAAAATGGTAAAGAGCATAGACCTACAATAAGGAGAGAATATCAGAGAGAAAGGAGAAGATCAGTTTGCTACTACAATAGCCTATGCATATAGAAAGAGTTTTCTCAAGGGAGTTTTTGTCATAAAAGTTTTATGAACTCCTTTAACAAAGGTTGGGAAACCTTTAGGGTGATTGGGAGATCATTGTAAATAGTTAAAGAGAGATCCTTCAATATCAGTTGTATCCCTTGATTGCAAAAGCGGATCGTGTGATCTAAGAGTGATCCTATCACACCATGGATGTAACTCACACATTGTGGGTGAACCACATAAAAATTCTACATGTTCTTGGGTACGTGTGCTTGGTTGATTGTCATATAGTCATTCTTGCACAAAGAAGTAAGATAAAATTGTATCATAGACTTTAATAAGTTAAAGAGGTTTAATTTGGACAGATTTATAAAAAGTAAACATCTCACATTGATTATCCCTCTTTCCCTTTCAATGTGAGACCTAAGAAGGTCCTTATTATACATAATAAGGTTTATCCATTCTTTGCAAGGAGACATTTATAGAAATGAATTATAAAATTAATTTAAATGTTTACACTAATCACTAATTTCCTTATGGAATGACCTATCTATTGAAAAAAAGAGTTATTAAATTGATAGGCTTTTTTTATTAAGAAAGAACCATTTATTACTTGAAACTTCTGACCATTATCTAATTTCTTAACAATAAGGCATCTCCTTTCATTGCAAGGAATCATTTGACATAACATCTATATATACATCAAACATTAATTTCATAATAACATGCACATCAGTACACCTTCTGTAACCTAAATTCATTGTATTCTATGAAATAAAGGAGTCATTTATGTTAATTATGACTCTTCAACTTTATAATTGACAAAATGTGTATGTGATAAGGACCTTTTTAGGTTTCACACTAAAAAGGGGAGGGGCAAATCAGTGTGAGATACTTGCATTTTACAAATCTGTCCCAATTAAACCTCTATAACCTAATAAAATCAATGATCTAATTTTTATCTTGCTTCTTTATGTGAGAATGGCCATATGGATATCAAGTAAGCACAAGCACTCGAGAACACACAGAATTTTTACGTAGTTCAC
>JAHLGO010000436.1:6039795-6057263 GCA_020615895.1 Ceriops decandra
TTTGTTTTAATTAATATACTATGTAGTTTATCCACAAATGTTAATTTTATAATCACTATATCAAAAAGTGTCTTTGGACCCAAAAGAGGAGCGTTGCTAACCAAAAATGATCGGATGGACTCTTTATTATCGAATTCAACCAATTAATATATATAAGAAATGCAAATCAAGATTAAAGACTAGATTATTTATTGGAATTGAGTGCATTCATGGTATAAACGGTTCATTCACATCGTTTTCACAATGAATATAGTCGTTAAGAAAGACACAAAAGATAATTGCATGGTCATTCCATGAAAAATAGTCCTTGTAACAAAAGGAGGAGCTTGATTAGCATGAGGTCATTAGAAAGTCCCATTATTTAGGAATTCATCCGTATAACATTACAACTAAATGCAAACTAAGATGATGGACTCCTTTGGTCGATGCAAGTAAAAACATTTAAATTTTTAATGTTGTTTTGACTTGTTTGTTTTAATTAATATACTATGTAGTTTATCCACAAATGTTAATTTCATAATCACTGTATCAAAAAGTGTGTTTGGACCCAAAAGAGGAGCATTGCTAACCAAAAATGATGGGATGGACTCTTTATTCTAGAATTCAACCAATTAATATATGTAAGAAATGTGAATCAATATTAAGGACTAGATTGTTTATTGGAATTGAGCACATTCATGGTATAGACAGTACATGCACATTGTTTTCACAATGAATATAGTTGTTAAGAAAGATGCAAAAGAAAATTGCGTGGTCATTGCATGAAAAATAGTCCTTGAAAAAAAAAAGGGGCCTAATTAGCATGAGGTGATTAGAAAGTTACATTATTTTAAAATTAATCCACATAACATTAGTGTGAAATGCAATCCAATATGAAGGATTCCTTTGGTCGATGCAAGTAAAGACATTTAGAATTTTAATGTTGTTTTGACTTGTTTGTTTTCATTAATATACTATATAGTTTAGTCATAAATGTTAATTTAATGATGACAATATCAATAAGTGTGTTTAAACCCAAAAGCAGAGCGTTGCTAACCAGAAATGATGGGATGAACTCTTTATTTTGTAATTCAACCAATTAATATAAATAAGAAATGCAAAGCAAGATTAAGGACTCCATTGTTTATTGGAATTGAATGCATTCATGGTATAGATGGTTCATGGACATTGTTTTCACAATAACTATAGTCATTAAGAAAGACAAAAGATAATTTCATGGTCATTGCAAGAAAAATTGTTGTAACAAAAAGAGGAGCCTAATTAGCATGAGGTGATTAGAAAGTCTCATTATTTAGGAATTAATCCCCATAACATTAGAAGGAAATGCAAATCAAGATGATGGATTCCCTTGGTCGATGCAAGTAAAGACATTTAAAGTTTTAATTTTGTTTTAACTTGTTTCTTTTAATTAATATACTATGTAGTTTATGCACAAATGTTAATTTCATGATCATTATATCAAAAAGTGTGTTTAGACCCAAAAGAGGAGCGTTGCTAACAAAAAATGATGGGATGAACTCTTTATTATGGAATTCAACCAATTAATATAAATAAAAAAATGCAAATCAAGATTAAAGACTCTATTGTCTATTGCAATTGAACGCATTGATGGTATAGATGGTTGATGGACATTGTTTTCGCAAAGAATATAATCGTTAGAAAAGACGCAAAAGATAATTGGCATGGTCATTGCATAAAAAATAGTCCTTAAAACAAAAAGAGGAGGCTGATTAGCATGAGGTGATTAGAAAGTCACATTATTTTAGAATTAATCCACATAACATTAGTATGAAATGCAAGCTAATACAAAGGATTCCTTTGGTCGATGCAAGTAAAGACATTTAGAGTTTTAATTTTGTTTTTACTTATTTGTTTTAATTAATATACTATGTAGTTTATCCATAAATGTTAATTTCATGATGATTGTATCAATAAGTGTCTTTAGATCCAAAAGAGGAGTGTTGCTAACCAAAAATGATGGGAGGGATTCTTTATTTTGGAATTCAACAATTAATATAAATAAGAAGGGCAAATCAGATCATGGCGTCCATTGTTTATTGGAATTGAAAGAATTTATTGTATAGATTGTTCATGGATATTTTTTTCACAATGAACATAGTGGTTAAGAAAGACACAAAAGCTAATTTCATGGTCATTGCATCAAAAATAGTTCTTGTGATAAAAAGAAGAGACTAATTAGCATAAGGTGATTAGAAACTCTCAATTTTTGGGAATTATAGGACAAAACATTAGTACGAAATGCAAACCAATATTACTCATACTTTTAGTTGATGGAAGTAAACACATTTATATTTTTAAAGTTGTTTAGACTTGTTTGTTTTAATTAATATACTCTATAGTTTAGCCACAAATATTAATTTCATGATGACTATATCAAAACGTGCGTTTGGACCCAAAAGAGATGTGTTGCTAACTAGAAATGTTGGAATGGACTCTTTATTTTTGAATTTAACCAATTAATATGAATAAGAAATGCAAATCAAGATCAAGGATTACATTGTTTATTGGAATTGAATGAATTTATGGTATAGATGGTTCATGAGATTGTTTTCTTAATGAAATTAGTCGTGAAGAAAGACATAAAAGATAATTTCATGGTCATTTCATCAAAAATAGTCCTTGTAACAAAAGGAAGGCCCTGATTAGCATGAGGTTATTTAGGAATTAATCCACATAACATTAGTACAAATTGCAAACCGATATGAAGGACTACTTTGGTCGATACAAGTAAAGACATTTCTAGTTTTAATGTTGTTTTGACTTGTTTGTTTTAATTAATATACTATGTAATTTTGTCACAAATGTTAATTTTATGATGACTATATCAAAAAGTGTGTTTGGACCCAAAAGAGGAGCGTTGCTAACCAGAAATGATGGGATGGACTCTTTATCTTGGAATTCAACCAATTAATATAAATGAGAAATGCAAATCAAGATCAAGAACTCCATTGCTTATTGGAATTGATAGGATTCATGGTATAGGTGCTTCATGAACATTGTTTCACAATGAATATAGTCATTATGAAAGAAACAAAAGATAATTTCATTGTCATGGCATGAAAAATAGTCCTTGTAACAAAAAGAGGAGCCTAATTAGCTTGACGTAATTAGAAACTCTCATTATTTAGGAATTAAACAACTTATCATGAGTACAAAATTCAAACTATCATTAATGACTCCTTTAATTGATGAAAGTAAACACATTTAGAGTTTTAATGTTATTTAAACTTGATTGTTTGAAATAATATACTAGGTATTTTAGCCACAAATGTTAATTTCGTGATCATTGTATTAAAAAGTGTCTTTCAAACCAAAAGTGGAGCCCCGCAAATCAGACATGTTGGGAGTGACTCTTTATTTTGGAATTTAACTAATTAATATTAATAAGCAATGAAAATCAACATTAAAGACTTCATTGTTTATTGGAATTGAATGGATTCATAGTATAGATGGTTCATGGACATTGTTTTCACAATGAATGTAGAATTAAGAATGACACAAAAGATAATTGTATGGTCGTTGCATGAAAAATAGTCCTTCTAACAAAAAGTGGAGTTTGATTAGCATAAGGTGATTAAAAAGTAACATTATTTTGGAATTAATTCGAATAACATTAGTATGAAATGCAAGCCAATATGAAGAACTCCTTTAGTCGATGCAAGTAAAGACATTTAGAGTTTTAATGTTGTTTTGACTTGTTTGTTTTAATTAATATATTATAGAATTTAGTCACAAATTTTAATTTCATGATGATAGTATCAATAAGTGTGTTTAGACCCAAAAGACGAGTATTCCTAAATAGAAATGATGGGATGAACTCTTTATTTTGGAATTCAAACAATTAATATAAATAAGAAATGCAAATCAAGATTAAGTGCATTCATGGTATAGATGGTTCATGGACATTGTTTTCACAATGAATATAGTCGTTAAGAATAATACAAAAGATAATTTCTTGGTCATTGCATCAAAAACAAACCTTGTAACAAAAAGAGGAGCCTGATTAGCATGAGGTGATTAGAAAGTCTTATTATTTAGGAACTAATCCACATATCATTAGTATGAAATGTAAACCACCATGATGGAGTCCATTGGTTGATGCAAATAAAGACATTTAGAGATTTAATGTTGTCTTGAATTATTTGTTTAAATTAGTCACAAATGTTAATTTCATGATCACTGTATCAAAAAGTGTATTTGCCCCCAAAAGAAGAGCATTGTTAACCAAAAATGATGGGATGGACTCTTTATTTCAAAATTCAACCAATTAATATAAATAAGAAATGCAAATCAAGATCAAGGACTCCATTTTTTATTGGAATTGAATGAATTCATGGTATAGACGGTTCATAGACATTGTTTTCACAATGAATATAGTCATCAAGAAAGACACAAAAAATAATTTCATGGTCATTGCATCAAGAATAGTCCTTGTAACAAAAAGAGGAGCCTGATTAGCATGAGGAGATTAGAAACTCACATTATTTAGGAATTAAACAACTTAACTTTTGTATGAAATGGAAACCAACATTATTGACTCTATTAGTTGACGGAAGCAAACACATTTAGAGTTTTAATGTTGTTTAGACTTGTTTGTTTTAATTAATATACTAGGTAGTTTAACCACCAATGTTAATTTCATGATTACTATATCAAAAAGTGTGTTTTAAACCAAAAGTAGAGCCTTGCTAATCAGACATATTGGGAGCAATTCATTATTTTCAAATTCAACCAATTAATATCAATAAGAAATGTAAAGCAAGATCAAGGACTTCATTGTTTATTAGAATTGAATGAATTCATGGTATAAATGGTTCATAGACATTGTTTTCACAATGAATATAGTCCTCAAGAAAGACATAAATAATAATTTCATGGTCATCATATGAAAAATAGTCCTTGTAACAAAAAGAGTAGCCTGAGTAGCATGAGGTGATTAGAAAGTCTTTTTATTAAGGAACTAATTGACATAATGTTAGTACGAAATGCAAACCAAGATGGACTCCTTTGGTCATACAAGTAAAGACATTTAGAGTTTTAATGTTGTTTTGACTTGTTTGTTTCGTATGTAGTTTAGCCACAAATGTTAATTTCATGATGATTGTATCAAAAAGTTTGTTTTGAGCTATGCAAAATAGAAATCATGGGATGGACTCTTTCTTGTGGAATTCAACCGATTAGTATAAATAAGAAATGCAAATCGAGGTCATGGACTGCATTATTTATTATAATTGAATGAATTCATGGTATAGATGGTTCTTGGACATTGATTTCATAATGAAAATAGTCGTTAAGAATGACACAAAAGATAATTTCATGGTCATTACATAAAAAATAGTTCTTGTAACCAAAGGAGGAGCTTGACTAACATGAGGTGATAAGAAAGTCTCATTATTTAGGAATTAATCCATATAATATTCATATGAAATGTAACCCAAGATGAAGGACTCCTTTGGTCATTGTAAGAAAAGATATTTAGAGTTTTAATGTTGTTTTGAGTTGTTTGATTAAATTAATATACTATATAGTTTAGCCACAAATGTTAGCTTCATGATCACGGTATCGAACAGTGTGTTTAGACCCAAAAGAGGAGCATTGCTAATAGCAAATGATGGGATGGACTCTTTATTTTGGAATACAACCAATTAATATAACAAAGAAATGCAAATCAAGATCAAGGACTCTATTGTTTATTGGAATTAAATTAATTCATGGTATAGATGGATCATTAACATTGTTTTCAGAATGAATATAGTCATTAAGAAAGAAACAAAAGATTATTTCATGGTCATTGCATGAAAAATATTCCTTATAACAAAAAAAAGAGCCTGATTAGCATGAAGTGATTAGAAAGTCTCATTATTTATGAATTAATCCTCATAACATTAGTACGAAACCAAGATGATGGACTCCTTTGGTTGATGCAAGTAAGGACATTTACAGTTTTAATGTTGTTTTGACTTGTTTGTTTTAATTAATATACTATGTAGTTTAGCTACAAAATGTTAATTTCATAATGACTGTATCAAAAAGTATGTTTGGACCCAATAGAGGAGCGTTGCTAAACAGAAATAATGGGATGGACTCTTTATTGTGAAATTCAACCAATTTATATAAATAAGAAATACAAATCAAGATCATGGACTCCATTGTTTATTGAAATTGAATGAATTCATGGTATAGATGGTTCATGGACTTTGATTTCATAATGAAATTAGTCGTTAAAAGATACACAAAAGATAATTTTATGGGTATTGCATAAAAAATAGTCCTTGTAACAAAAATATGAGCCTAATTAGCATGAGGTGGTTAGAAAGTCTCATTGTTTAGGAATTAATCCACATAACATTAATATGAAATGCAAACCAAGATGAAGGACTCCTTTCGTTGATGCAAGTATGTACATTTAGTGTTTTAATGTTATTTAGACTTGTTTCTTTTAATTAATAGACTCAGTAGTTTAGTCACAAATGTTAATTTCATGATCATTGTATCAAAAAATGTGTTTTGAACCAAAAGTGGAGCCTTGCTAATCAGATATGTTGGGAGGGACTCTTTATTTTTAAATGCAACCAATTAATATCAATAAGAAATGCAAATCAAGATGAAGGACTTCATTATTTTCTGGAATTGAATGAATTTATGGTATAGATAGTTGATGGACATTGTTTCTACAGTGAATATTGTTGTTAAGAAAGACACAAAAGATAATTTCATGGTCATTGTGTCAAAAATAGTCCTTGTAACCAAAGGAGGAGCCTGATTAGCATGAGTTATTTAGAAAGTTTCATTATTTTGGAATTAATACACATATCATTAGTACGAAATGCAAATCGAGATAAAGGACTCCTTTGGTGGATGCAAGTAAAGACATTTAGAATTTTAATGTTGTTTTGGCTTGTTTGTTTTAATAAATATACTCTGTAGTTTAGCCATAAATGTTAATTTCATGATTACTGTATCAAAAAGTGTGTTTGGACCTAAGAGAGGAGCGTTGCTAAATAGAAATAATAGGATGGACTCTTTATAGTGGAATTCAACCAATTATTATAAATAAGAAATGCAAATCAAGATCATGGACTCCATTGTTTATTGGAAATGAATGAATTCATAGTATAGATGTTTCATGAACATTGATTTCATAATGAAAATAGTCATTAGGAAACAAAGATAATTTCAAGGTCTTTGCATAAAAAATAGTCCTTGTAACAAAAAAAGGAGCCTAATTAACGTGAGGTGATTAGAAAGTCTCATGATTTAGGAATTAATCCATATAACATTAGTACAAAATGCAAACCAAGATGAAGGACTCCTTTAGTCGATGCAATCAAAGACATTTAGAGTTTTAATATTGTTTTGACTTATATGTTTTAATTAATATGCTATGTAGTTTAGTAAGAAATGTTAATTTCATGATGATTCTATCAAAAAGTGTGTTTAAACCCAAAAGAGGAGTGTTGCTAACCAAAAATGATAGGATGAACTCTTTATTTTGAATAGGCTGCTTCACTATCGCTTGGAAGATCACCAAAACACTTTCTAACCTCTCTTGAAAAAATTTGAAAATATGTTGAGTTCTATCAAATGCTTCACCAAACATCTTCTCTTGGTACTACATTATCAAATATTTAGAAAAGGAATATTGTACATCCCATTGTGTCATATTTGGTACTACTTGCAGCCATTTGGCTTCTACCAAAAATCTATCCACCTTACTCATTGATAATGTCTCCTATGAATTACATCAGGTGTATTTATACCCATAAATAAGTAAGTTTATAAGTTTCATGTCATACACAACGTTGGTAAAATTTCAAATTACCTATCTGTCATCGGTATATCTTATTCTTTAATTCTTTGTCAACATCATGCTAAAATTGCAACTTATATATCACAACCTAATAAATTTATTTTTCATTCCTCTCAACTCCATCAAAAAAATCTTGTTGTTCAAAATGACAATTCGACCCATTCATATTGACTAATACCATAATTCTATCTATAAACACTAACCACCTCACCATCACCATAAAACATTTTGGACATAATTTATTTTGTAGTTAAATGGTCAATTCATTAAAATAAATAGCAAGCCCCCTAATTGCCCCACTAATTCCACAATCAACATCTACACTCTTTATCTCCCCCACACCAGCCTCATAACAACATTTACAGGGTTTCAAAGTTTGATTTCTTGAATAAACAAAATATTAGAATTTATATGACAAACTAACTTATGTACAACTCTTTGTTTGGTTGACTTCCCTAACCCTTTTATGTTAATTATGCATATTATCACAATTATCACAAGTGCAAAGTCAAACCCACAGCTAATCAAAAGACTATAAGTTATTTAAGGCCTTTTGCTACACATTACCAATAATGCTCTTGCCTTGCCATGCCACCTACCCTTCCACACCTTGATCATTGATTGCTAATTACCGATTGCTATCAATTCAAGTTTAGTCATTAGTTTTTCTTCTCCCTCAACCACCTATTTTTCATAGACAATCCTTTATTTGAAAACCAAGGTGTACCTCCTCCTGTTGACCTCCACCACTTTTATTGTCAGAATTATGGTCTTTGCCCTTGCTAACACAAAAATTTGGCATATATCTAATCTTCATCTATGGAATAAAGTTGAATTTATTCTAATTAACCTACTCCACTTTCCCCCTAGTCTTATTAGAAACCATTTTAACCACACTTGAAAAAAGATTCCTTCGATCGACACCCAAACACCCTAATCAACACTAGCATTTAAAATAGATCCTGGAAATAGCACTCATATTAACTGGTATTGCTAACCTTCCCTTGTCAAAATATCAAGCATATCCTCTTTGGAATCAAAGGTAAGCCACATCGCTGATCTCCCTCAACACCCTACTCTTGATCAACTAACCAACGCCTCTCCACAACTGCTCCCTCAAACGACCATTTAATTTAGAGGGCCGTGTCATTCCACCAAACTCCAAAACAAAAACTCTACTTCCTCTATCATCATTTTGCAGACTATTAAGGTCAGTGCCATGACTATGTATGAAGCCTACCTTGCATCCAATCCTACTACCACCTAGGTCCTTACCCCTACCACTGAGCCTTGAGCTAAGAATTGGGAAAATTGGCAATTTGTACACTAAATCAATGACCTCTGCACCACTCTCCTTTCAATCATTATACTGCCCCTATAGCATCTTGTTGATTGTCAAATTTTACAAACCTGAATCTTTTCACGACCATGGTTACTCTATTTTAAACAATAACATCCTTGATTTTTCCTAAGTGTTGGGAAATCTTCCAAAGCTCTTTATAATTGAAAGCCGCAATCAATTTACTAGGTATCTTAGCCACAAATGTTAATTTCATGATCACTATATCAAAAAGTGTCTTTTGAACCAAAAGTGGAGCCTTGCAAATCAGACATGTTGAGAGTGACTCTTTATTTTGGAATTCAACTAATTAACATGAATAAGAAAAGCAACTCAAGATCAAAGACTTCATTGTTTATTGGAGTTGAATGGATGCATGGTATAGATGGTTCATGGACATTGTTTTCATAAAGAATATAGTCGTTAAAAAAGACTCAAAATATAATTGCATGGTCATTACATGAAAAGTAGTCCTTGTAATAAAAAAAAGGAGCCTGATTAGCATGAGGTGATTAAAAAATAACATTATTTTGGAATTAATCCGCATAACATTAGTATGAAATTCAAGCCAATATGAAGAACACCTTGGTCAATACAAGTAAAGACATTTAGAATTTTAATGTTGTTTTAACTTGTTTGTTTTAATTAATATACTATATAATTTAGTCATAAATATTAATTTTATGATAACAATATGAAAAAGTATGTTTGGACCCAAAAGAGAAACGTTATGAACCAAAAATGATGGGATGGACTCTTTATTTTGGAATTCAACCAATTAATATCGATAAGAAATGTAAATCAAGATTAAGCACTTCATTGTTTATTGGAATTGAATGCATTCATGGTATATATGGTTCGTGCACATTGTTTTCACAATGGATATAGTCATTAAGAAAGACACAAAAGATAATTTCATGGTTATTGCATGAAAAATAGTCCTTGTAACAAAAAGAGGAGCCTGATTAGCATGAGAAGATTAGAAAGTCTCATTATTTAGGAATTAATCAGCATAACATTAGTATGAAATGCAAAGCATGATGATGGACTCCTTTGGTCAATGCAAGTAAAGACATTTAAAGATTTAATGTTATTTTGACTTGTTTGTTTTATGTAGTTGATGGAAGTAAACACATTTATAGTTTTAATGTTGTTTAGAATTATTTGTTTTAATCAATATACCTTACAGTTTAGCCACAAATGTTAATTTCATGATGACTATATCAAAAAGTGTGTTTCGACAGAGAAGAGGACTATTGCTAACAAGAAATGTTGGGATGGTCTCTTTATTTTAGAATTTAACCAATTGATATAAATAAGAAATGCAAATCATGGTCAAGGACTACTTTGTTTATTGGAATTGAATGAATTCATAGTATATATGGTTCATGGACATTGTTTTCATAATGAAAATAGTCGTGAAGAAAGACACAATAGATAATTTCATGGTCATTAAATAAAAAATAGTCCTCGTAACAAAAAGAGGAGCCTGATTAGCATGAGGTGATTAAAAAATCTCATTATTTAGGAATTAATCCGCATAATATTAGTATAAAATGCAAACCGATATCAAGGACTCCTTTGGTCGATGTAAGGAAAGACATTTAGAATTTTAATGTTATTTTGACTTGTTTGTTTTATCTAAAATGCTATGTAATTTCATCACAAATGTTAATTTCATGATCACTGTATCAAAAAGTGTGTTTGGACCCAAAAGAGGAGCATTGCTAACCAAAAAAGATGGGATGGACTCTTTATTTTCAAATTCAACCAATTAATATAAATAAGAAATGCAAATCAAGATCAAGAACTCCATTATTTACTGGAATTGGTAGAATTCATGTCATAGCTACTTCATGAACATTGTTTTAGAATGAATATAGTCATTAGGAAAGAAAAAGGGGGGCCTGATTAGCATGAGGTGATTAGAAACTCTCATTGTTTGGGAATTAAATGACTTAACATTAGTACAAAATGCAAACCAACATTACTAACACCTTTAGTTGATGGAAGTAAACACATTTATAGTTTTAATGTTGTTTAAACTTGTTTGTTTTAGTTAATATACTATATCGTTTAGTCACAAATGTTAATTTCATGATGACTATATCAAAAAATGCGTTTGGACCCAAAAAAAAAGGAGCGTTGCTAACCATAAATGTTGGGATAGACTCTTTATTTTGGAATTTAAACAATTAATATAAATAATAAATGGAAATCAAGATCAAGGACTGCATTGCTTATTGTAATTGAATGAATTCATGGTATAGATGGTTCATGGACATTTTTTCATAATGAAAATCGTCGTGAAGAAAGACACAAAAGATAATTTCATGGACATTGCATCAAAAATAGTTCTCGTAACAAAAAGAGGAGCCTGATTAGCATGAGGTGATTAGAAAGTTTCATTATTTAGGAATTAATCCACATAACATTTGTACGAAATGCAAACAGATATAAAGGATTCCTTTGGTCGATGCAAGAAATGACATTTAGAGTTTTAATGTTGTTTTGACTTGTTTGTTTTAACTAAAATACTATATAATTTTTTCACAAATGTTAATTTCATGATCACTGTATCAAAAAGTTTGTTTGGACAAAAAAGAGGAGTGTTGCTAATCGGAAATGATGGGAGGGACTCTTTATTTTGGAATTCAACCAATTAATATAAATAAGAAATGCAAATCAAGATCAAGAACTCCATTGTTTATTGGAATTAAATGAATTCATGGCATAAGTGCTTCATGAACATTGTTTCATAATAAATATAGTCGTTAAGTAAGAAACAAAAGATAATTTCATGGTCATTGTATTAAAAATAGTCCTTGTAATAAAAAGAGGAGCCTTATTAGCTTGAGGCAATTAGCAACTCTCATTATTTAGGAATTAAATAACTTAACATTAGTACGAAATGCAAACCAACATTAATGACTCCTTTAGTTGATGAAAGTAAATACATTTAGATTTTTAATGTTGTTTACACTTGTTTGTTTTAATTAATATACTAGGTATTTTAGCCACAAATGTTTATTTCATGATCACTGTATCAAAAAATGTCTTTTGAATCAAAAGTGGAGCCTTGCTAATCAGACATGTTGGGAGTGACTCTTTATTTTAGAATTCAACCAATTAATATCAATAAGACATGCAAATCAAAATCAAAGACTTCATTGTTTATAGATATTGAATGGATTCATGGTATAAATCGTTCATGGACATTGTTTTCACAATGAATATATTGGTTAAGAAAGACAAAAAGATAATTGCATGGTCATTGTATGAAAAATAGTCCTTGTAACAAAAAGAGGAGCCTGATTAGCATAAGGTGATTAGAAAGTCACATTATTTTGTAATTAATCCACATAACATTAGTATGAAATGCAAGCCAATATGAAAGACCCCCTTGGTCCATGCCAGTAAAGATATTTAGAGTATTAATGTTTTTTTAGCTTGTTTGTTTTAATTAATATCCTATGTAATTTAGCAACAAATGTTAATTTCATGATAACGGTATCAATATATGTGTTTGGACCCAAAAAAGGAGAGTTGATAATGATAGGAAGGACTTTATTTTGGAATTCAACCAATTAATATAAATAAGAAATGCAAATCATGATCATGGACTCCATTATTTATTGGAATTGGATGAATTCATCGTATAAATGGTTCATGGATATTATTTTCACAATGAATATAATGGTTAAGAAAGACACAAAAGATAATTTCATGATCATTGCATAAAAAATAGTCCTTGTAACAAAAAGAGGAGCTTGATTAGCATGAGGTGATTAGAAAGTCCCATTATTTAGGAATTAATCTATATAACATTAGTGCAAAATGCAAACCGATATGAAGGACTCCTTTGGTCGATGCAAGTAAAGACATTTAGAGTTTTAATGTTGTTTTGACTTGTTTGTTTTAACTAAAATACTATGTAATTTTGTCACAAATGTTAATTTCATAATCACTGTATCAAAAAGTGTGTTTGGATCCAAAAGAGGAGCATTGTTAACCAAAAATGATGGGAAGGACTCTTTATTTTGGAATTTAACCAATCAATATAAATAAGAAATACAAATCAAGATCAAGAACTCCATTGTTTATTGGAAATAAATGAATTCATGGCATAAGTGCTTCATGAACATTGTTTCATAATAAATATAGTCGTTAAGTAAGAAATAAAAGATAATTTCATGGTCATTGTGTGAAAAAAAGTCCTTGTAATAAAAAGAGGAGCCTAATTAGCTTTAGGTGATTAGAAAGTCTCATTATTTTGCAATTAAATGACTTAACATTATTACAAAATGCAAACCAACATAAATGACTTCTTTAGTTGATGAAAGTAAACACATTTAGAGTTTTAATGTTCTTTAGACTTGTTTGTTTTAATTAATAAACTAGGTATTTTAGTAACAAATGTTAATTTTATGATCACTGTATCAAAAAGTGTCTTTCGAACCAAAAGTAGAGCCTTGCAACTCTGACATATTGGGTGTGACTCTTTATTTTTAAATTCAACCAATTAAAATCAATAAGAAATAAAAATCAAGCTCAAAGAATTCATTATTTATTGGAATTGAATGGATTCATGGTATAGATTGTTCAAGGAATTGTTTTCATAATGAATATAGTCGTTAAGAAAGATACAAAAGATAATTTCATTGTCATTGCATGAAAAATAAGTCCTTGTAGCAAAAAGTGGAGCCTGATAACATGACGTGATTAAAAAATCATATTATTTTGCAATTAATCCACATAATATTAGTACGAAATGCAAATCAAGATGAAGGACTCCTTTGTTTATTGGAATTAAGGGAATTGATGGCATAGATGCTTCATGAACATTGTTATACAATGAATATATTCATTAAGAATGATATAAAAGATAATTTCATGGTCATTGCACGAAAAATAGTCCATGTAATAAAAAGAGGAGCCTGATTAGCATGAGATGATTAGAAACTTTCATTATTTAGGAATTAAATGACTTAACATTAGTACGAAATGCAAACCAACATTAATGACTCCTTTTGTTGATGGGAGTAAACACATTTAGAGTTTTAATGTTGTTTAGACTTGTTTGTTTTAATTAATATACTAGGTATTTTAGCCATAAATGATAATATCATGATCATTGTATCAAAAAGTGTTTGTTGAACCAAAAGTGGAGTCTTGCTAATTAGACATGTCGGGAGTGACTATTTATTTTAGAATTCAACCAATTAATGTCAATAAAAAATGCAAATCAAGATCAAAGACATCATTATTTATTGGAATTGAATGGATTCAAGATATAGATAGTTCATGGACATTATTTTCACAATAAATATAGTCGTTAAGACATAAAAGATAATTGCATGGCCATTGCATGAAAAATAGTCCTTGTAATAAAAAGAGGAGCCTGATTGGCATGAGGTGATTAGAAAGCCACATTATTTTGGAATTAAGTCACATAACATTAGTATGAACTGCAAGCCAATATGGAGAACTCCTTTGGTCAATGCAAGTAAAGACATTTAGAGTTTTAATGTTGCTTTGACTTGTTTGTTTAAATTAATATACTATATAGTTTAGCCATAAATGTTATTTTTATGATGACTATATCAATAACTGTGTTTGGACCCAAAAGAGGAGCATTGCCAACCATAATTGATGGAATGGACTCTTTATTTTAGAATTCAACCAATTAATATAAAAAAGAAATGCAAATCAAGATTAAGGACTCCATTGTTTATTGGAATTGAATGCATTCATGGTATAAATGGTTCATGGACATTGTTTTCACAATGAATGTAGTCGTTACGAAAAATACAAAAGATAATTTGATGGCCATTGCATGAAAAATAGTCCTTCTAACAAAAACAGGAGCCTGATTAGCATGAGGTGATTAGAAAGTCTCATTATTTAGGAATTAATCCCCATAACATTAGTATGAAATGCAAAACATGAAGATGGACTCCTTTGGTAGATGAAAGTAAAGACATTTAAAGTTTTAATGTTGTTTTGATTTGTTTGTTTTAATTAATATACTATGTAGATTAGTCACAAATATTAATTTCATGATCATTGTACCAAAAAGTGTGTTTGGACACAAAAGACGAGTGTTGCTAACAAAAAATGATGGGATGGACTCTTTATTGTGGAATTCAAACAAATAATATAAATAAGAAATGCACATCAAGATTAAGGACTCCATTGTTTTTTGGAATTGAATAGATTCATGGTATAGATGGTTCATGGACATTGTTTTCACAACAAATATAGTCGTTAAGAGAGGTATAAAAGATAATTGCATGGTCATTGCTTGAAAAGTAGTCCTTGTAACAAAAAGAAAAGCTTGATTAGCTTGAGGTAATTAGAAACTCTCATTATTTAGGAATTAAACAACTTAACATTAGTACAAAATGCAAATCAACATTAATGACTCCTTTAATTGATGAAAGTAAACATATTTATAGTTTTAATGTTGTTTAAATTTGTTTCTTTTAATTAATATGCTAGATATTTTAGCCACAAATGTTAATTTCATGATCAATATATCAAAAAGTGTCTTTCGAACCAAAAGTGGAGCCTTACAAATCAGACATGTTGGGAGTGACTCTTTATTTGGAATTCATCCAATTAATATCAATAAGAAATGTAAATCAACATCAAAGGCATCATTGTTTATTGGAACTGAATGGATTCATGGTATAGATGACTCATGGACACTGTTTTCACAATGAATATAGTCATTAAGAAAGACATAAAAGATTATAACATGGTTATTGCATGAAAAATAGTCTATGAAAAAAAGAGAGGAGCCTAATTAGCATGAGGTGATTAAAAAGTCACATTATTTTAGAATTAATCCACATAACATTAGTATAAAATGCAGGCCAATATGAAGGATTCCTTTAGTCGATGCAAGTAAAGAAATTTAGAGTTTTAATGTTATTTTGACTTGTTTGTTTTAATTAATATAATATGTAGTTTAGCCACAAATGTTAATTTCATGATGACTATATCAATAAGTGTGTTTGGACGTAAAAGAAAAGCATTGCTAACCAAGAATGATGGGAGGGACTCTTTATTTTGGAATTCGACCAATTAACATTATTGGAGTCCATTGTTTATTGGAATTGAAAGAATTTATGGTATAGATGGTTCATGGATATTATTTTCACAATGAATATAGTGGTGAAGAAAGACACAAAAGATAATTTCATGGTCATTGCATCAAAAATAGTCCAAGTAACAAAAAGAGGGCCCTGATTAGCATAAGGTGATTAGAAAGTCTCATTATTTAGGAATTAATCCACATAACATTAGTACAAATTGCAAACCGATATGAAGGACTCCTTTGGTCGATACAAGTAAAGATATTTAGAGTATTAATGTTGTTTTGGCTTGTTTGTTTTAATTAATATACTATAGAGTTTAGTGACAAATGTTAATTTCATGATGACAGTATCAATAAGTGTGTTTGGACCTAAAAGAGGAGCATTGCTAACCAGAAATGATGCGATGCACTGTTTATTTTGGAATTCAACCAATTAATATAAATAAGAAATGCAAATCAAGATTAAGGACTCCATTATTTATTGGAATTAAATGCATTCATGGTATAGATGGTTCATGGACATTGTTTTCACAATGAATATAGTCTTTAGGAAAGACACAAAAGGTAATTTCATGGTCATTGCATGAAAAATAGTCCTTGTAACAAAAATAGGAGCTTGATTAGCATAAGGTGATTAGAAAGTCTCATTATTTCGGAATAAATCTACATAACATTAGTTTGAAAGGCAACACATGATGATGGACTACTTTGGTGGATTCACGTAAAGACATTTAAAGTTTTAATTTTTTTTTGATTTGCTTGTTTTAATTAATATACTATGTAGTTTAGCCACAAATGTCAATTTTATGATCACTGCATCAAAAAGTCTGCTTGGACCCAAAAGAGGCACGTTGCTAACCAAAAATGATGAGATGGTCTCCTTATTGTGTAATTCAACCTATTAATATAAATAAGGAATGCAAATCAAGAATAAGGACTCCATTGTTTATTGGAATTGAATGGATTCATGGTATAGATGGTTCATAGACATTGTTTTCGCAATGAATATAGTTGTTAAGAAAGACACAAAAGATAATTGTATGGTTATTGAATGAAAAAGAGTCCTTGTAACAAAAAGAAGAGCCTAATTTACATGAGGTGATTAAAAAGTCACATTATTTTGGAATTAATCTTCATAACATTAGTATGAAATGCAAGTCATTATGAAGAACTCATTTGGTCGATGCAAGTAAAGA
>JAHLGO010000436.1:6057273-6128711 GCA_020615895.1 Ceriops decandra
TTTGTTTTAATTAATATACTATGTAGTTTATCCACAAATGTTAATTTTATAATCACTATATCAAAAAGTGTCTTTGGACCCAAAAGAGGAGCGTTGCTAACCAAAAATGATCCGATGGACTCTTTATTATAGAATTCAACCAATTAATATATATAAGAAATGCAAATCAAGATTAAAGACTAGATTATTTATTGGAATTGAGCGCATTCATGGTATAAACTGTTCATTCACATTGTTTTCACAATGAATATAGTCGTTAAGAAAGACACAAAAGATAATTGCATGGTCATTCTTTGAAAAATAGTCCTTGTAACAAAAGGAGGAGCCTGATTAGCATGAGGTCATTAGAAAGTCCCATTATTTAAGAATTCATCTGTATAACATTACAACTAAATGCAAACTAAGATGATGGACTCCTTTGGTTGATGCAAGTAAAAACATTTAAATTTTTAATGTTGTTTTGACTTGTTTGTTTTAATTAATATACTATGTAGTTTATCCACAAATGTTAATTTCATGATCACTGTATCAAAAAGTGTGTTTGGACCCAAAAGAGGAGCATTGCTAACCAAAAATGATGGGATGGACTCTTTATTCTGGAATTCAACCAATTAATATATATAAGAAATGTGAATCAATATTAAGGACTAGATTGTTTATTGGAATTGAGCACATTCATGGTATATATAGTACATGCATGTTGTTTTCACAATGAATATAGTTGTTAAGAAATATGCAAAAGAAAATTGCATGGTCATTGCATGAAAAATAATCCTTGAAAAAAACAGATGGGCCTAATTAGCATGAGGTGATTAGAAAGTCACATTATTTTAAAATTAATCCACATAACATTAGTGTGAAATGCAATCCAATATGAAGGATTCCTTTGGTCGATGCAAGTAAAGACATTTAGAATTTTAATGTTGTTTTGACTTGTTTGTTTTCATTAATATAATATATAGTTTAGTCATAAATGTTAATTTAATGATGATAATATCAATAAGTGTGTTCAAACCCAAAAGCGGAGCATTGCTAACCAGAAATGATGGGATGAACTCTTTATTTTGTAATTCAACCAATTAATATAAATAAGAAATGCAAAGCAAGATTAAGGACCCCATTGTTTATTGGAATTGAAAGCATTCATGGTATAGATGGTTCATGGACATTGTTTTCACAATAAATATAGTCATTAAGAAAGACACAAAAGATAATTTCATGGTCATTGCAAGAAAAATTGTTCTTGTAACAAAAAGAGGAGCCTGATTAGCATGAGGTGATTAGAAAGTCTCATTATTTAGGAATTAATCCCCATAACATTAGAAGGAAATGCAAATCAAGATGATGGATTCCCTTGGTCAATACAAGTAAAGACATTTAAAGTTTTAATTTTGTTTTAACTTGTTTGTTTTAATTAATATACTATGTAGTTTATGCACAAATGTTAATTTCATGATCACTGTATCAAAAAGTGTGTTTAGACCTAAAAGAGGAGCATTGCTAACCAAAAATGATGGGATGGACTCTTTATTCTGGAATTCAACCAATTAATATATATAAGAAATGTGAATCAATATTAAGGACTAGATTGTTTATTGGAATTGAGCATATTCATGGTATATACAGTACATGCACATTGTTTTCACAATGAATATAGTTGTTAAGAAAGATGCAAAAGAAAATTGCATGGTCATTGCATGAAAAATAATCCTTGAAAAAAAAAAGATGGGCCTAATTAGCATGAGGTGATTAGAAAGTCACATTATTTTAAAATTAATCCACATAACATTAGTGTGAAATGCAATCCAATATGAAGGATTCCTTTGGTCGATGCAAGAAAAGATATTTAGAGTTTTAATGTTGTTTTGAGTTGTTTGATTAAATTAATATACTATATAGTTTAACCATAAATGTTAGCTTCATGATCACGGTATCGAACAGTGTGTTTAGACCCAAAAAAGGAGCGTTGCTAATAGCAAATGATGGGATGGACTCTTTATTTTGGAATACAACCAATTAATATAACAAAGAACTGCAAATCAAGATCAAGGACTCCATTGTTTATTGGAATTAAATTAATTCATGGTATAGATGGTTCATTAACATTGTTTTCACAATGAATATAGTCATTAAGAAAGACATAAAAGATAATTTCATGGTCATTGCATGAAAAATATTCCTTATAACAAAAAAAGGAGCCTGATTAGTATGAAGTGATTAGAAAGTCTCATTATTTATGAATTAATCCTCATAACATTAGTACAAAACCAAGATGATGGACTCCTTTGGTTGATGCAAGTAAGGACATTTACAGTTTTAATGTTGTTTTGACTTGTTTGTTTTAATTAATATACTATGTAGTTTAGCTACAAAATGTTAATTTCATAATGACTGTATCAAAAAGTATGTTTGGACCTAATAGAGGAGCGTTGCTAAACAGAAATGACGGGATGGACTCTTTATTGTGAAATTCAACCAATTTATATAAATAAGAAATACAAATCAAGATCATGGACTCCATTGTTTATTGAAATTGAATGAATTCATGGTATAGATGGTTAATGGACTTTGATTTCATAATGAAATTACTCTTTAAGAGATACACAAAAGATAATTTTATGGGTATTGCATAAAAAATAGTCCTTGTAACAAAAATAGGAGCCTAATTAGCATGAGGTGGTTAGAAAGTCTCGTTGTTTAGGAATTAATCCACATAACATTAATATGAAATGCAAACCAAGATGAAGGACTCCTTTCGTTAATGCAAGTACGTACATTTAGAGTTTTAATGTTATTTAGAATTGTTTCTTTTAATTAATATACTCAGTAGTTTAGTCACAAATGTTAATTTTATGATCATTGTATCAAAAAATGTGTTTTGAACCAAAAGTGGAGCCTTGTTAATCAGACATGTTGGGAGGGACTCTTTATTTTTAAATGCAACCAATTAATATCAATAAGAAATGCAAATCAAGATGAAGGACTTCATTATTTTCTGGAATTGAATGAATTTATGGTATAGATAGTTGATGGACATTGTTTCTACAGTGAATATTATTGTTAAGAAAGACACAACAGATAATTTCATGGTCATTGTGTCAAAAATAGTCCTTGTAACCAAAGGAGGAGCTTGAGTAGCATGAGTTACTTAGAAAGTCTCATTATTTTGGAATTAATACACATATCATTAGTACGAAATGCAAATCGAGATAAAGGGATAAAGGACTCCTTTGGTGGATGCAAGTAAAGACATTTAGAATTTTAATGTTGTTTTGGCTTGTTTTTTTTTAATAAATATACTCTGTAGTTTAGCCATAAATGTTAATTTCATGATTACTGTATCAAAAAGTGTGTTTGGACCTAAGAGAGGAGCGTTGCTAAATAGAAATAATAGGATGGACTCTTTATAGTGGAATTCAACCAATTATTATAAATAAGAAATGCAAATCAAGATCATGGACTCCATTTTTTATTGGAATTGAATGAATTCATAGTATAGATGTTTCATGAACATTGATTTCATAATGAAAATAGTCATTAGGAAACAAAGATAATTTCAAGGTCTTTGCATACAAAATAGTCCTTGTAACAAAAAGAGGAGCCTAATTAACATGAGGTGATTAGAAAGTCTCATGATTTAGGAATTAATCCATATAACATTAGTACAAAATGCAAACCAAGATGAAGGACTCCTCTAGTCGATGCAATCAAAGACATTTAGAGTTGTAATATTGTTTTGACTTATATGTTTTAATTAATATGCTATGTAGTTTAGTAAGAAATGTTAATTTCATGATGATTCTATCAAAAAGTGTGTTTAAACCCAAAAGAGGAGTGTTGCTAACTAAAAATGATAAGATGAACTCTTTATTTTGAATAGGTTGCTTC
This sequence comes from Ceriops decandra, assembly GCA_020615895.1. NCBI lineage: Eukaryota > Viridiplantae > Streptophyta > Magnoliopsida > Malpighiales > Rhizophoraceae > Ceriops > Ceriops decandra. The sequence continues at coordinate 6,061,162 of JAHLGO010000436.1, forward strand.
ACTGTCGCTTGGAAGATCACTAAAACACTTTCTAACCTCTCTTGAAAAAATTTGAAAATATGTTGAGTTCTCTCAAATGCTTCACCAAACATCTTCTCCTGGTCTCACCATCTCACGATCTCACCCGTCTCATCCCCCGTCTCACCCGTTTCCTGGTCTCACCATCTCTGGTCTCACAGTCTCCAGGTCTGGTCTCACCTGGTCTCACATTTCTAGGTCTCACCTAGTCTCACTTCTTCTCTAGTTCGGTCTCACCTGGTCTCATGTCTTACGTGGTTTGGTATCACATCTCACCTACTCTGGTCTCACCATTCTCATGTTTCCAGGTCTTACCTAGTCTCACCATTTTGGTCTGGTCTCACTTGGTCTCACGTCTCCAGGTCTCACCATTCTGGTTTGGTCTCACCATTTTCAAGTTTCTAGGTCTGGTCTGCTCTCACGTCTCACCTTCTCCAGGTCTCACATCCTCTCCTTTTGGTTTGCTCTCACGTGTTTCACAATTTCCAGGTCTGGTCTACTCTCACGTCTTAACTTCTCCAAGTCTCATGTCCTCTCTTTCTTGTCTGCTTTCACGTGTTTCACGGTTTGCAAGTCTACTCTTGTCTCACGTCTCACCTTCCCCCGGTCTCACTATCTTACTGTGGCTGCCCTATAAGAGATAAGTCTTGGTTTATATACTCCCTTCTTTGAAAACCCTAGTAGGGCTTACTGTAGCTACGGTAGATTTTATTTCTTGCCCTTCCATGTGGCTTCATATTACTGTTCCATTCAAAATTCAGTATTACCCTCCTTCTTAATTTATTTTCCTTGCTCTTTTCTTTTCTACTGAAATCTCATCCCTTAACTGCTTGAATGAACTTGCCTATGAACAATTACAACCCTATCACACTATCACACGAAGACTTAAGCAATACTAAACTCCCTTTACAAGTTCACTCCAAGGAGATCACTTTGCGAGGTTGTTTGACATACTATCCTTATCCTATAATTCATGAGATATGAGCCAATTCTGCTTACACACTTAAATCTAGTTGACAACAATTACAACTAATACAAGGCTATGGGAACAACAATCTCCCACTTTGTAATTGTTGGTAACACTTACAACAAAAGCCATTATGCAGCAGTCCTTCATAATCTTCTTAGAGTAATAATCTAAAAGCAGATGGATTACAACTCTCCCTAAATATGCACTCCCCTTTCCTTAATAGCTCCCCCTGCACTATTGCTTTTCTCCCTCTTTGCCAACCACTTATAAATTTGAAAAACTTGCAAAGTAAAGATGGAAGATTAACCTAAACTTCAGCTTGAGGAGGCATAGACTCATTCTGTGCTTTTCAAATAGCTCTGTGGATAAAGGTTTAGTTAGAATATCTGAAATTTGATCTTTAGTGCCAATATACTCCAACTGAATTATACCTTGTTCCACTTGATCCTTGATAAAGTGATACCGGATGTTAATATGCTTGCTCCTTGAATGTTGAATTGGATTCTTGCTGAGATCAATTGCACTTTGATTATCACAAAGTACACTCATTGGTAACTTCACTTCAACACCCAAATCTACCAATTGTCTTTGCATCCATATCACCTGAGTACATGTTGCACAAGCAGCCATATACTCAGTCTCAACTGTGCTCAAAGCAATACTATTTTGCTTTCTACTTAACCATGCAACACACTATGAACCCAAGTAGAAGCTGTAGCCACTGATTGATTTTCTATCATCTGTACTTCTTGCCCAATCTACATCAGTGTATGCTTATAGTTTTACAGAATCCATGGCAGGATACCACAAACCCATTTCCAGTGTCCCTTTGAGGTATCTTAGGATTCTTTTCACTGCCAACACATGAGATTCCTTAGGATCAGCTTGGAATCTACTGGCAATGCACACAGCTTACATGAGATCAGGCCTTGATGCTATAAGGTACAGAAGGCTCCCTATCATCTTCCTGTATTCTGTGGGGCTTATACTCCTTCCTTCTTGATCTTTTGATAACTTACAGCCTACTATCATAGGGGTACTGACAAGTCTATTATCCTCTATGCCAAACATTTTTAGCATCTCTTTGGCATATTTTGTCTGAGAAATAAAAATACCTTCTTCACACTATTTTATTTGTAATCCAAGAAAGTAAGTCATTTCTCTAATCAATGACTTCTCAAATTCCTCACTTATCTTTTGTGTAAATTCTTGGCATAGCTTAGAGTGATCCCCTCCAAAGATGATGTCATCTACATATACTATGGTTATTAATTAGCCTTTCTCTAAGTTAAACACATATAGGTTATTATCAACTGTTCCTCTTCTAAAGTTCAACCTTCTCAAATACGCATCCAACCTGCTGTACCATGCTCTTAAGACTTGTTTAAGGCCATACAAGGCTTTCTTCAGCTTGCACATATGTGTCTCATCCTCACTAAATTGTACTCCATCGAGTTGTTAAATATACACTTCTTCTTTTAGGAGCCCATTCAGAAATGTTGATTTCACATCTATTTGGTAAACTTTATACCTCTTATGTGCTGCCAATGCTAAGAACATTCTAATAGTTTCCAGCCATGTTACTAGTGCAAAAGTTTCATCAATATCTACCCCTTCTATCTAAAGTGTAGCCTTTGCAAACCAACCTAGCCTTGTTTCTCACCACCTTGCCATCTTCATTGTGTTTATTTCTAAACACCCATTCTGTTCCTATGACATTCTTGTTAGTGGGTCTTGGAACCAGCTCCCATGTATCATTCTTCTCAATTTGATCTGGCTCCTCATTGATATCTTTACCCCAGGCTTTTTCTTATGCAGCCTTTTCAATAGTTTAGGTTTAACTTGTAAGGGTAAAGCAGTGGCTTCCATAATTCTTCTTCTTGTTGTAACTCTTGCTAATGGGTCACCTATGATCTAATTTCCTCAATGAGCATTGGTCCATGTTTTCTTTGTTTATCTCTCTTACACAATCTTAGTTGTAAGAGGATTTCTTTCTTCATCTTTAGACTCACTCTTTGCTGAGTTTGAACTTACTTCATTTCCCTTTTCTGCATGTTGGTCTAATTCTTCATCTATCTTAAAGTCATCTTCTTCACTGTCCTCAGCTTCTCCATTATGCATTTCCCAAGTTTTGCTCCTTGTTCTTCACAAAACATGGGCTACCAAAGATTCTAAGATACTTGGCTATTGTCTTCTTCCCACTCCATAGCTCATATGGAGTCTTGTCAGTATTAGGCCTTAGTAAAACTCTATTCAGTAGGTGCACAGCTATTAAAGTCACTTCTGTCCAAAATCTTGTGTGATACTTGGATTCCAGTAGTAAAGTTCTTGCCATTTCAACCACAACTTTTATTTTTTCTCTCTACCACCCCATTACGTTTAGGTGTTCTTACTGCTACCATTTGATGGTGAATACCATGCTTCTCAAGGTGATCTTCAAAAGCTTTATTTGTAAATTCAGTGCCTTGATCTGACCTTAATACTTTGATCTTTTTTCCACTCTCATTTTCTGCCAATCTTCTATATCGCTTAAAGCATTTCAAAACTTCTAACTTTTGTTTGAGGTGCATGATACCTGTCCTTCTGGAATAATCATCAATAAACAAGATGAAGTACCTCTCACCATTTAACCCTTTTGTTCTTATCGGCCTACACAAATCAGTATGTACAATGTCAAGCACTGCTTTAGAACTGAAAACTTTGGTCTTATACTACTTTCTGACTTATTTTCCTTTAAAGCATGTTGAGCAGGCATACTCCCTTTCTCTCTTGAGGTCTAGAATGTCTCTGATTGCATGAGTAGTGGTCAGCTTCCTCATGTAGTGTTTAGTATCCCAGCCTATTATGCCAGAGTTGATTTTTTTCTTCTTTTGTAAGTAAATAGCTGTTTGTCTTATCCTCATCAATCATATGTAAATTTCTAGTTGTTCTCTTCCCAGGTGTAATAGTATTGCCTTCTTTACTCTTTACTTGGCAACCTGTTTTTGTGAATATCACTTTATGGTCTTCATTGCATAGTTGGCTAACAAATGTTAGATTATATCTAAGTCATTCAATATGTAGAACATCTTTTAGCTTTCCTTTTCCTATATTTACTGACCTAATGTTGAGTGAATCATCATTGCCAAACTTGACTCTGCCCTCTCTTGACGTGTTCAGATTTGATAATTTACTCTTATCTCCTATTATATGTGAAGTGCATCCACTATCAAGGATTCATTGCTTATCCTTGTAGTCAGCCTTAGTGCAATTTCAACTATATTAGCCTCCTCCCTTTTAGCTTTATATTCCTTCTTTTGAACTGGCTTAAAGATAGCTTTCTCATTTTTCTTAGCTTTGACTATACCAGTTGGTTTTACTGTGCCATTGAGTGCCTTCTCTTGATCAGGGAGAAGTGTCATGTATCTCTTGGCATTATGGCCATCCTGCCCATACCTTTCACACTGTACCAAGTCTACCAATATAGCAAACTTATTCTTTGAAACCATTGGTTTGGGCTTCCACCAACAATCCTTGTCAGTGTGTCCTTACTTTTTACAATATGTGCAAGAACTCACGACAACCGTTCTCCTTTGAATTTTGTATTTTCTCCACCTGTATGTAGCATCGTATCTTCTCAAGTTGGAAACATATACTGGCCTTATCCACCAGCATTTACTTTCCTATGACCCCTAGCTTCACAATAAAAGCAGTGACCTTGAAATTGCCTCTTCTTAGGTCTAGCCATAGCTTGTTTACTTTTGTTCATTACTTGCAATGTGGGCATAGTTGCTGGCTTCTTTGCTTGTGTGGCTTTCATTTCAGCCACCTTACTTATCCTTCTTCGATTCAGCCATTACCCTTGGCTAGCTGACATTTTTTTCTTCATTTTTGTTTGTAACCCTCGATTGCTTCTTCAAATTTTCTTTATTTTCAACCTTCACTGTTCCTGGCTAATTAGTCTTTTCTTTCTAAGACGTAGCAGCTATGGGCTACTGCTTTTTAACCATATACATCATTTGGCCTTGGCTTTGGTTTGATAACTGTCTTCTTTTATTCATTTATCTTCTCCTGAGTCATAGCCTTCTCTTTCAACTTTTGTGGAGTCTTTTGCAAGTTCTTGTAGAGCTTGTTTCTCTTATCACTTCAAGCTTTTGCAAGTTCTCTTTACCTTTTTAAAGTTATTGCTGGAGTCTTAGCAACTCTATCTCCATTTCTTCAATTCTTGAAGTCCTTAAGGAAAGCTCCATTGTAAGGTTTTTACATATTTTGATCTGTTTTTCAAATCTTCTCTTTAAGTGAATATGTTCAGCCCTTATTTCATCTTTTTGACTTCTGCTTCCTCAATCTTTGCTTCAATTTGTTTTATATGTGTCTCCAACCTTTTTATGGTTCTACCCCTTCTAATTATCTCCTTTAAAACTACTTCTAACTCAGCTTCAAGATCTGGTTCTTCTTCATTAATCTCCTCTTCCTCTTTAAAGGTTGAACTACCACATTGAGTTGATGCCTTAAAGGCATGCTCATCTGATGTGTCTACACCTTCCTCTTCATTGGATTCTTTTGTTTGGCTCACATAACTCTTAAATGAGTCTTTCTTCTTCTTCTGTAGGTTGGCAGTCTTCTTGCTAGATTTCCTTGACTTGAATGATGGTCCTTTCCATTTTAAATTCTAGTCATCATCACCATCTTTGTCTTCATCATCAAGTTTCACTTTGGACTGAGAAGCAAAGTGTCCAGTCTGCCCACAACGATAACATCTCAAGGACAACTGTCCTTTTTCCTTATTAGACCCCGTTTTGAATTTCCTTGTGAAGTAAGCCAACACTTCACCTTCACTTTCTTCCTTATCATCATCATCATCTTTACTGGATGATTCTTCCTCTTCTCTTATCTTTAAGTGTCTCATAAATTTGAAAGTTGCCTCCTTTGATAGCTTTGATGTTGAGGAGATTTTGGTTGACTTTATTCTCATCTCATATGCAATGAGATTGCACTGGAGATCATATAGAGACATAGAATTGAGATCTCTACTCTCCTTTATGCCTTCCACCTTTGAGGCAAACCTCTCAAGTAGAATTCTCAGAATGTTCTTCACAATACATGAGTCCTTCTTGTTCTTCCCATGACTTCTAAGATCATTTACAGCATCAATAACCATGGTGAAGAACTCTTAGATTGTCTCATTTGTCTGCATTATGAAAGATTCATATCTCTCCTTCAAAACTTGAAGTTGGCCTCCCTCATTCTGCCATCGCCTTTATAGACTTTTTGCAATCTGTCCCATATCTCCTTAGTAGATTTGCAGTCCATAACTTTAGCATATTCAACATTTGTCAATGCTAAAATGATGACGTTCGAGGCCTTCCCATTTATCTCAAACTGCCTTAATTTCTCTGGGGTTGGATCTTTACCATCTTCTGGGGGCACAAAACCCTCTTATATAAATTTCGCCACATTTATGCCCATGGTTGCAAATACCACCTGCATTCTCACTCTCTATATATAATAGTTGGTTCTGTTGAAGATTGGAACCTTCTTGTCGTAAGTAGTGCTGATGCTAGTACTGGTATCCATTTCTTAGTATACTGAACAAGTTAAAACTTTTGAAACCCTTCAAACTAGTACACCAAGTTGTTAAGTTTCAAACTGGTGAACCTATACTCTGATACCAATTGAAGTTCCCAACTTTACCTTAAGATCTACTAGTCTGTGATATTGAGAGCGATGGTGAATCAGTATCACACCCCTTAAAAAAAAAACTTTGATAATTTAGGCCAAAGTATTCTACTTCTTTAATACTTTAGCTCTTGTCAATATGTAGGTATGTGAACAACTTCAAACTCTTCTCAAAATGAACTCTTTCTCAGATTCAACTAAGGTAGATCTATTGTTACCTACTAATCACAATAGTCCCCAAAGTTACATTTCAGACATCTTGCTTATTAGATAGATTGGCTGTTCTTGATTAGGTCTTCTTTAGGTTATGGGTTTGATGATTCTTTAGCTATGTTAACAACTCAATTCAAAACACAGAATGTAAATTCAAAGCAAGGACACAAGAGATTTATATGGTTCCATCAATGTGACATACTCTACGGTGGTAAAGTTTCTTCCTCTGTCGAGACAATCCACTATGCTTAACAATACCAGTGTGGTATTCCCTATGATTACAATGTAGTTACAATTGATGTCTTAATCTTTTGCTCCTTTCACTATTGCAAATACAAAGCAAGTACAGTACAAAGAGTGTCACCTGCTGTGTCTACCCTTCTTCTAATTTGTCTTGCCTCTGTTTGATTTGAATAGGCTGCTTCACTGTCGTTTGGAAGATTACCAAAACACTCTCTAACCTCTCTTGAAGAAATATGAAAATACGTTGAATTCTCTCAAATGCTTCCCCGAACTTCTTCTCTTGGTTGTCTTACACAACTCTTGGTCTCACCATCTCATGGTCTCACCCATTTCATGGTCTCAACATCTCACTGTCTCCACATCTCAAGGTCTTACCTATTTCCTGGTCTCACCATCTTTGGTCTCACAGTCTCCATGTCTAGTCTCACTATTTCATTGTTCTGGTCTGGTCTCACCTGGTCTCATGTTTCCATGTCTCATCGTTTTGGTCTAATCTCACTTGGTCTCATGTTTCCAGGCATCACTGTTCTCATGTTTCCAAGTCTCACCTGGTTTGGTCTCACGTCTCACCATTTCCAGGTCTCACGTCTTCTTTGGTTCGATCTCACCTAGTCTCATGTCTCACTTGGTCTGGTCTCACCGTTCACACATTTCCAGGTCTCACCTGGTCTCACCGTTCTCACATTTCTAGGTCTAGTCTGCTCTCATGTCTCACCTTCATCAGGTCTCACATCCTCTCTTTATGGTTTGCTTTCACGTGTTTCATGGTTTCCAAGTCTAGTTTGCTCTCACGTCTCACCTTCTCTAAGTCTCACTATCTTATGGTGGTTTCCCCACAAAAGATAAGTCTTGGTTTATATACTCCCTTCTATGAAAACCCTAGTAGGCCTTACTGTAGCTGTGGAGGATTTCCTTTCTTGCCCCTCCATGTGGCTTCATATTATTGTTCCATTCAAAATTCAGCATTATCCTCCTTCTTAATGTATTTTCCATACTTTTTCTTTTCTAATGAAATCTCATCCCTTGACTGCTTGAATAAACGACCAAGATTGCCCATGAACAATTCCAACCTTGTCACACTGTCACACTAAGACTTAAGCAATACTAAATTCCCTCTACAAGTTTACTCAAAGGAGATCACTTTACAAGGTTATTTGACATGCTAGTCTTATCCTATAATTCCTGAGATATGAGTCATTTTTGCTTGCACACTCAAATCTGGTTGACAACAATTGCAACCGATATAATGCTGTGGGAACAACACTATGTAGTTTAGCCACAAATGTTAATTTTATAATGACTGTATCAAAAAGTGTGCTTGGACTCACAAGAGGAGTGATGCTAAACAGAAATGATGATGGGATCAACTCTTTATTGTGGAATTCAACCAATTAATATAAATAAGAAATGCAAATGAAGATCATGGACTCTATTGATTATTGAAATTGAACGAATTCATGGTATAGATGGTTTATGGACATTGATTTCATAATGAAAATAGTTGGTAAGAAAGACACAAAAGATAATTTCATGGTCATTGTATAAAAAATAGTCCTTATAATAAAAAGAGGAGCCGGACTAACATGAGGTGATTAAAAGTCTCATTATTTAGAAATGAATCCATATAACATTAGTACAAAATGCAAATTAAGATGAAGGACTCCTTTGGTCGATGAAAGTAAAGACATTCATAGTTTTAATGTTGTTTTGAGTTTAAAGTTCCCAACTTCCCCCTAGGATCTACTAGTATCACCACAATTTGCAATTCGTAGGTAAGTGAACAACTTCAACCTCTTCTTAAAAGCGAACTCTTTCTCAGACTCAACTAAGGTAGATCTATTGCTACATAGTTCCCAAAGTCACCTTTCAGACACCTTACCTAATAGGCAATTCAGATGTTCTTGTTTAGGTCTTCGTTAGGTTATGGGTTGTCTAATACTTTAGCTGCATTCACAAGTCAATTCAAATCACAAAATGTAAAGCAAATTAAGGACACACGATATTTACATGGTTCTATCAACGTGATGTACATCCACAGTGGTAGGGACTCTCCCTTACCTAGACTATCCATTATACTTGAATTTGAAATGGATGTCTTAATCCTGTGCTCCTTTCATTATTGCAATTACTAAGTAAGTACAATACAAAGAGTGTCACTTACTGTGTCTACCCTTCTTCTAGTTTGTCTTGCCTCTATTGAATTTGAAAGGCTGCTTCACTGCCGCTTAGAAGTTCACCACAATGCTCTCTAACCTTTCTTGAAGAAATCTGGAAATACGTTGAGTTCTTTCCGTGTTTCACTGAATTCCTTCTCTACGTTGTTTCACACAGCTCCTGTTTTCACTATCTTAGTGTCTCACCCGTCTCCTTGTCTCACGGCTACCCTCACATTTCTGGTTTGCCGTTCATATTTCTCTCTCTCTTACTATCCCACTGGATTTCTCTCTCTTACCGTCCAGCCAAATTTCTCTCTACCGATGGTTTTTGTTTCTCCTATCTAGCCCCTATTCTGCCATGTACCCCTCTTGGTTGGCTGAATCGGGTTTTTCCGTTCACCTCTTTTTCACTCAGCCGTTCTTCATTCTTTTGGCTGTTCGAGTTTTTCTCCTACTTCCAATAGCTGTGTTTTCTTTCTCTTCCCACGGCTGTGTTTTCACTCTCCTCCACTATCTAGTCGCTGGATCTCTCTCACTCGTTCTTGATCTAGTCTCGTTTCACCCGTTCTAGTTTGGATTTGGTCTCACCCATTCCTAATATGGTCTCTCTGTTCTATCTTTCTTTTTGGCTGTTCCTTTTTCTCTCCTTCCCTAGTGGTTTGTTTTTAGCCTTGTCAGATTTTTCCTCTCCTTCGCTGTCACTCTAATTTGGCCGTATAATTTCATGATCACTGTATCAAAAAGTGTGTTTGGACCCAAAAGAGGAGCGTTGTAGTCAGAAATGATGCGATGGACTCTTTATTTTGGACTTCAACCAATTAATATAAATAAGAAATGCAAATCAAGATCAAGGACTCTATTATTTTTTGGAATTGAATGAATTCATGGTATATATTGTTCATGGACATTGTTTTCAAAATGAATATAGTCATTAAGAAAGACACAAAAAATAATTTCATGGACATTGTATAAAGAATAGTCCTTGTAAGAAAAAGAAGAGCCTAATTTGCATGAGGTGATTTGACACTCATATTATTAACTCCTTTAGTTCATAGAAGTAACACATTTAAAGTTTTAATGTTATTTATACTTGTTTGTTTTAATTAATATACTAGGTATTTTAGCCACCAATGTTAAGTTCATGATCATTGTATAAAAAAGTGTCTTTTGAACCAAAAGTGGAGCCTTGCTAATCAGACATGTTGGGAGTGACTCTTTATTTTCAAATTCAACCAATTAATATCAATAAGAAATGTAAATTAAGATCAAGGACTTCATTATTTATTGGAATTGAATGAATTCATGGTATAAATGGTTCACAGACATTGTTTTCACAATGAATATAGTCATTAAGAAAGACATAAAAGATAATTTCATGGTCTTTGCATAAAAAATAGTCCTTGTAACAAAAAGAGGAGCCTGATTAGCATGAGGTGATTAAAAAGTTTCGTTATTTAAGAACTAATCCACATAACATTGGAAGGAAATGCAAACTAAGATAAAGGACTCCTTTGGTCGATACAAGTAAAGAAATTTAGAGTTTTAATATTGTTTTGACTTGTTTGTTTTAATTAACATACTATGTAGTTTAGCCACAAATGTTAATCTCATGATAACTATATCAAAAAGTGTGCTTAGAAGAGGAGCGATGCTAAATAGAAATGATGGGATGGACTCTTTGAAATTAAATGAATTCATGGTATTTCCATATTTATTCAAGAGAGGTTAAAGAGAGTTGTGGTGAACTTCTAGGTAGTAGTGAAGCAGTCGATTCAATTCAATAGAAGCAAGACAAGTTAGAAGAAGAGTAGACACAGTAAGTGACACTCTTTGTATTGTACTTGCTTTGTATTTGCAATAATGAAAGGAGTAGAGGATTAAGACATCGATTATAACTACATTGTAGACATAGGGAGTACCACACTGGTATTCTCAAGTATAGTGGATTGTCTTGGTAGAGGAAGAATTCCTACAACTGTGGACGTATCTCACATTGATGAAACCACGTAAATCTCTTGTGCCCTTACTTTGAATTTACATTTTATGTTTTGAATTGAGTTGTGAATGCAGCTAAAATATCATCAAACCCATAACCTAAAGAAAACCTAATTAAGAACATCCAATCTATCTAATAGGTAAGGTGCCTGAAAGGTGACTTTGGGGACTATTATGATTAGTAGGTAGCAATAGATCTACCTTAGTTGAATCTAAGAAAGAGTTCGCTTTTGAGAAGAGTTTGAAGTTGTTTACATACTTGCATATTGACAATAGCTAGAGTATTAAATAAGTAGAATACTTTGGCTTAAATTATCAGAGTTTTTTTTAAAGGGTGTGATACTAATTCACCCTCGCTCTCAATATCACAGACTAGTAGATCCTAAGGTGAAGTTGGGAACTGCAATTGGTATCAAAACCTAGGTTCACAAGTTTGAAGCTTAATAGCTTGGTGTACTAGTTTGAAGGATTTTAGAAGTTTTAACTTGTTCAGCATATTAAGAAATGGATGCCAGTACCAGCACTAGCACTACTTATAGCAAAAAGGTTCCAATCTTCAATGGAACCAACTACCATATGTGGAGAGCAAGATTGTAGGAGGTATTTGCAACCATGGGCATGAACGTGGTAAAATTTGTACAGAAGAGTTTTGAGCCTCTAAAAGAAGGTAAAGATCCAACCCTAGAGGAATTAAGGCAGTTTGAGATCAATGGGAAGGCCTCAAATGTCATCATTTCACCATTGATAGATGCTAAATATGCTAAAGTTATGGATTACAAATCTACTAAGGAGATATGGGACAAATTATAGAAAGTCTATAAAGGTGATAGCAGAATGAAGGAGTCCAACCTTCAAGTTTTCAAGGAGAGATATGAATCCCTCAGAATGCAGAAGAATGAGACAGTCCAAGAGTTCTTCACCAAGGTTATTGATGTTGTAAATGGCCTTAAAAGTCATGGGAAGAACAAGAAGGACTTATCTATTTTGAAGAAAATTTTGAGAGTTCTACCTGAGAGGTTTGCTTCAAAGGTAGCAATTATAAAGGGGGGGGTAGAGATCTCAATTCTATGTCACTGCATGATCTCTAATGCATATGAGATGAGAATAAAGTCAAATGAAAGCTCCTCAGCATCAAAGCTACCAAAGGAGGTAGCTTTCAAAGCTATGAGACACTTGAAGATAAGAGAAGAGGAAGAATCATCCAGTGAGGATAATGATGGTGATGAGGAAGAAAGTGAAGGTGAAGTGTTGGCTTACTTCACAAGGAAATTCAATAGGGGGTCTAAATGGGAAAAGGATAGTTGTCCTTGAGATTTTATCATTGTGGGCAAGTTGGACGCTTTGCTTCTCAGTACAAAGTGAAACTTGATGATGAAGATGAGTAGAATTCAAAATGGAGAAGACCATCGTTCAAATCAAATAAGTCCAATAAGAAGACTGGCAACCCACAGAAGAAGAAGAAAGGCTCATTTAAGAGTTATGTGAGTTAGACAAAAGAAGCTAATGAGGAAGAAGATGAAGACTCATCAGATGAGCATGTCTTTATGGCATTAGCTCAAGGTAGTAGTTCAACCTTTAAAGAGGAAGAGGAGGTTAATGAAGAAGAACCAAATCTTGAAGCTAAGTTGGAAGCAACTTCAAAGTAGATAATAAGAAGGGGCTAGACCAGACCAAAATGGTAAGACCAAGTGAGATCTGGAAACGTGAGACTAAGTGAGACCAGACCAGAACAATGAGACCAAGTGAGACTTGGAAACATGAGACCAGGGGAGACCAGACCAGAACAGTGAAACGGTGAGACCAAACCTAGAGACCGTGAGACCAGAGACAATGAGACCAGGAAACGAGTGAGACTGTAAGATGGGGAGACGGTGAGACCAGGAGACAGGTGAGACCATAACACAATGAGACCAAGAGTTGTATAAGACAACCAAGAGAAGAAGTTTGGTGAAGCATTTTAGAGAACTCAACGTGTTTTTAGATTTCTTCAAGAGAGGTTAGAAAGTGTTTTGGTGATCTTCCAAGCAACAGTGAAGTAGCCTATTCAAAATAAAGAGTTCATCACATCATTTTTGGTTAGTAGCATACCTCTTTTAGGTCCAAACACACTTTTTGACGCAGTCATCATGAAATTAACATTTCTGACTAAACTACATAGTATAACAATTAAAACATAGAAGTCAAAACAATATTACAACTCTTAATGTCACTGCTTGCATCAACCAAAGGAGTCTTTCATCTTGGGTTGCATTTTGTACTAATGTTATGTGGATTAATTCCTAAATAATGGGACTTTCTAATCACATCATGTTAATTAGGCTCCTCCTTTGGTTACAAAAACTATTTTTGATGCAATGGCCATGAAATTATCTTTTGCGTCTTTCTTAAGTACTATTTTCATTATGAAATCAATGTCCATGAATCATCTATACCATGAATTCATTTGATTTCAATAAACAATGGAATCCATGGTCTTGATTTGCATTTTTTATTTATATTAATTGGTTGAATTCCACAGTAATGAGTCCATCCCATGATTTCTGTTTAGCATCACTCTTATTTTGGCTCTAAGCACACTTTTTGATATAGTCATCATGAAATTAACATTTGTGGCTAAACTACATTGTATATTAATTAAAACAAACAAGTCAAAACTACATTAAAACTCTAAATTTCTTTACTTGTATCGCCCAAATGTTATGTTGATTAGTTCTTTAATAAAGAGACTTTCTAATCACTTTATGCTGCTCAGGCTCCTTTTTTTTTACAAGGACTATTTTTCATGTAATGACCATGAAATTATCTTTTGTGTCTTTTTGAGGACTATATTCATTATGAAAACAATGTCCTTGAACCATTTATACCATAAATTCATTCAATTACGATAAACAATGAAGTCCTTCATCTTGCTTTATATTTCTTATTGATATTAATTGGTTGAATTTAAAAATAAAAAGTCCCTCCCAACATGTCTGATTAGCAAGGCTCCACTTTTGGTTTAAAATATACTTTTTGATACAGTAATCATCAAATTAACATTAGTGGCTAAACTACCTAATATATTAATTAAAAGAAACAAATCTAAACAACATTAAAACTCTAAATGTGTTTACTCCATCAATTAAAGGAGTCTATAATGGTTGTTTGCATTTTATACAAAAGTTAAGTCGTTTAATTCCTAAATAATGAGAGTTTCTAATCACCTCATGTTAATCAGGCTCCTCTTTTTGTTACAAGGACTATTCTTGATGTAATGACCTTGAAATTATTTTTTGTGACTTTCTTAATGATTATATTCATTGTGAAAACAATGTCTATGAACTATCTATACAATGAATTCATTCAATTCCAATAAAAAATAGAGTCCTTGATCTTGATTTACATTTCTTATTTATATTAATTTGTTGAATTCCACAATAAAGAGTCCATCCCATCATTTCTGCTCAGTAACACTCTTCTTTTGGGTCCAAACGCACTTTTTAACACAGTGATCATGAAATTGACATTTATGGCAAAACTATTTGATATATTAATTAAAATAAATAATTCAAAACAACATTAAAACTCTGAATGTCTTTACTTGCATCAACCAAAGGAGTCCTTCATCTTGGTTTACATTCTGTACTAATGTTATATGGATTAATTCAATAATAATGAGACTTTTTAATCACCTTATGTTAATTAGGCTCCTCTTTTTTTTATGCAAAGACCATTAAATTATCTTCTGTATCTTTCATAACAACTATTTTCATTATGAAATCAATGTCCAACAACCATCAATGCCATGAATTCTTTTAATTCCAATAAACAATTAAGTCCATGATCTTGATTTTCATTTCTTATTTATATTAATTGGTTGAATTCCACATTAAAGAGTCCATCCCATCATTTCTGTTAAGTAACGCTCCTCTTTTAGATCCAAGCACACTTTTTGATACAATTATCATGAATTTAGCATTTATGGCTAAACAACATAGTATATTAATTAAAACAAACAAGTCAAAACAACATTAAAACTCTAAATTTCTTTACTTGCATTAACCAAAGGAGTCCTTCATCTTGGTTTGCACTTCGTACCAATGTTATGTGGATTAATTCCTATATAATGAGATTTTCTAATCACCTCATGCTAATCAGAATCCTTTTTTTGTTACAAGGAATATTTTTTATGCAATGACCATGAAATTATCTTTTGTGTCTTTCTTAATGACTATATTCATTGTGGAAACAATGTCCATGAACCATGTATACCATGAATTCATTTAGTTCCAATAAACAATGAAGTCTTTGATCTTGATTTGCATTTCTTATTGATATTATTTGGTTGAATTTGAAAATAAAGAGTCCCTCCCATCATGTCTCATTAGCTAGGCTCCACTTTTGGTTCAAAATACACTTTTTAATACAGTGATAAGGAAATTAACATTTATGGCAAAACTACCTAGCATATTAATTAAAACAAACAAGTCTAAACAACATTAAAACTCTAAATGTCTTTACTTGCATCGACCAAAGGAGTCCTTCATCTTGGTTTACATTTCGTACGAATGTTATGTGGATTATTTCTTAAATAATGAGACTTTCTAATCACCTCATGCAAATCAGGCTCCTCTTTTGGCTACAAGGACTATTTTTGATGCAATTACCATGAAATTATCTTGTATATCTTTTGTAACAACTATTTATATTGGGAAAATAATGTCCAGAAACAATTTATACCATGAATTCATTCAATTCTAATAAACAATAAAGTCCTTGATTTTGATTTTCATTTCTTATTGAAAATAAAGAGTCCCTCCCAACATGTCTAATTAGCAAGGTTTCACTTTTGTTTCAAAACACACTTTTTGATACAGTGATCATGAAATTAACATTGGTGGCTAAACTATATAGTATATTAATTAAAACAAACAAGTCTAAAGAACATTTAAACTCTAAATGTATTTACTTTCATCAACTAAAGCGGTCAAAAATGTAGGTTTGCATTTCATAGTAATGTTAAGTCATTTAATTCATAAATAATGAGAGTTTCCAATCACTTAATGCTAATTAGGCTTATCTTTTTGATACAATGACTATTCTTCATGCAATGACCATGAAATAATTTTTTTGTGTCTTTCTCAATGACTATAGTTATTGTGAAAACAATGTCTAAGAACCATAGATACCATGAATTCAATCATTCCAATAAACAATGGAGACCTTGATCTTGATTTGCATTCCTTATTTATATTAGTTGATTGAATTCCAAAATAAAGAGTCTATCCCATCATTTTTGGTTAGCAACGCTCCTCTTTTGGGTCCAAACATACTTTTTGATACAATCATCATGAAATTAATATTTGTGGCTAAACTCTATTGTATGTTAATTAAAATAAAGAAGTTAAAACAACATTAAAACCCTAAATTTATTTACTCGCGTCGAGCAAAGGAGTCCTTCATCTTGGTTTGCATTTTGTACTAATGTTATGTGGATTAATTCCTAAATAATGAGACTTTCTTATCACCTCATGTTAATCAGGCTCCTCTTTTTGTTATAAGGACTATTTTTCATGTAATGACCATGAAATTATCATTTTTATCTTTCTTAATGACTATATTTATTGTCGAAACAATGTCCATGAACCATTTATACCATAAATTTATTCAATTCCAATAAACAATGGAGCCCATGATCTTGATTTGCATTTCTTATTTATATTAATTGGTTGAATTCCACAATAAAGAGTCTACCCCATCATTTCTATATAGCATTGCCCCTCTTTTGGGTCCAAGCACACTTTTTGATATTGTCATCATGAAATTAACATTTGTGGCTAAACTACATAGATTAAAACATAGAAGTCAAAACAACATTAAAACTCTAAATGCCTTTACTTGTATTGACCAAAAGAGTCCATCTTGGTTTGCATTTTGTACTAATGTTATGTGGATTAGTTCTTAAATAAAGAGACTTTCTAATCACGTCATGCTAGTCAGACTCCACTTTTTGTTACAAGGACTATTTTTGATGCAATAACCATGAAATTATCTTTTGTCTCTTTCTTAATGACTATATTCATTGTGAAAACTATGTCCATGCACCATTTATACCATGAATTCATTCAATTCTAATAATCAATGATGTCTTTGATCTTGATTTGTATTTCTTATTGATATTAATTGGTAGAATCTAAAAATAAAGAGTTCCTCCCAATGAGTCTGATTAGCAATGCTCTTCTTTTGGGTCCAAACACACAGTTTGATACAGTGATCATAAAATTAACACTTGTAGCTAAATTACATAATATATTAACCAAAACAAACAAGTCAAGACAACATTGAAACTCTAAATGTCTTTACTTGCATCAACCAAAGGATTCCATCATCTTGGTTTGCATTTCATACTATTGTTATGTGGATTATTTCCTAAATAATGAGATTTTCTAATCACCTCATGCAAATTAGGCTCCTCTTTTTTATTACAAGGACTATTTTTTGATGCAATTACCATGAAATTATCTTTTGTATCTTTCTTAATGACTATTTTCATTATGAAATAAATGTCTATGAACCATCTATACCATGAATTCATTCAATTCCAATAAACAATGGAGTCCATGATCTTGGTTTGCATTTAGTATTTATATTAATTGTTTGAATTCCACAATAAAGAGTCCATCCCATCATTTTTGTTTAGTAGCACTCGTCTTTTGGGTCTAAGCACACTTTTTGATACGGTCATCATAAAATTAACATTTGTGGCTAAACACATTGTATATTAGTTAAAATAAACAAGTCAAAACAACATTAAAATTCTAAATGTCTTTACTTGCATCCACCAAAGGAGTCCTTCATCTTGGTTTGCATTTCATACTAATGTTATGTGCATTAGTTCCCAAATAAAGAGAATTTCTAATCACCTCATGCTAATCAAGCTCCTCTTTTTGTTACAAGGAATATTTTTGATGCAATGACCATGAAATTATTATTTGTCTTTCTTAATGATTATATTCATTGGGAAAATAATGTCCGTGAACCATATATTCCATGAGTTCATTCAATTCCAATAAATAATGAAGTCCTTGATCTTGATTTGCATTTCTAATCAATATTAATTGGTTGAATTTGAAAATAAAGAGTTCCTCCCAACATGTCTAATTAGTAAGGTTCTACTTTTGGTTGAAAACACACTTTTTGATACAGTGATCATGAAATTAACATTTATAACTAAACTACCTAGTATATTAATTAAAAGAAGCAAGTCTAAACAACTTTGAAACTCTAAATGTGTTTACTTCCATCAACTAAAGGGGTCAATAATGTTGGTTTGCATTTCTTACTATTGTTAAGTCATTTAATTCCTAAGTGACGAGACTATTTAATCAACTCATGCTGATCAGGCTCCTCCTTTTGTTACAAGGACTACTTTTGAAGTAATGACCATGAAATTATCTTTTGTGACTTTCTTAAAGACTATATTCATTATGAAAGCAATATCCATGAATTATCTGTACCATGAATTTATTCAATTCTAATAAACAATGGAGTTCTTGATCTTGATTTGCATCTCTTATTTATATTAATTGGTTGAATTCCACAATAAAGAGTCCATCCCATCTTTTTTGTTTAGTAACACTCCTCATTTGTGTCCAAACAAACTTTTTGATACAGTGATCATGAAATTAAATTTTGTGGCTAAACTATATAGTATATTAATTAAAACAAAAAAGTCAAACATTAAAACTTTCAATGTCTTTACTTGCATCAAACAAAAGAGTCCTTCATCTTGGATTGCATTTCGTACTAATGTTATGTGGATTCATTCCTAAATAATAAGACTTTTTAGTTACCTCATGCTAATCAGGTACCTCTTTTTGCCACGAGGACTATTTTTAATGCAATGACCATGAAATTATCTTTTATGTCCTTTGTCACGACTATTTTCATTATGAAAACAATGTCCATGAATAAACAATGGAGTCCTTGATCTTTATTTGTATTTCTTATTTATATTAATTGGCTGAATTCTAAAATCAAGAGTTTATCGCATCATTTTTGTTTAGCAACGTTGCTCTTTTGTGTAAGTCAAAACAACATTAAAACTCTTAATGTGTTTACTTCCATCAACTGAAGGAGTCAATAATGTTGTTTTGCATTTCGTACTAATGTTAAGTCGTTTAATTCCTAAATAATGAGACTTTCTAATCAATTCATGCTAATTAGGCTTCTCCTTTTGTTATAAGGACTATTTTTGATGCAATGACCATCAAATTATCTTTTGTGACTTTCTTAATAACTATATTCATTTTGAATACAAAGTCCATGAACCATCTTTGCCATGAATTCATCTAATTCCAATAAACAATAGAGTTCTTGATCTTGATTTGCATTTCTTGTTTATATTAATTGGTTGAATTCCACAATAAAAAGTCCATCCCAATATTTCTGTTTAGCAACGCTCCTCTTTTGTGTCCAAACACACTTTTTGATACAATGATCATGAAATTAACATTTACAACTAAACTACATAGTATATTAATTAAAATAAATAAGTCAAAACAATATTAAAACTCTAAATGTCTTTACTTGCATCAACCAAAGGAGTCCTTCATCTTGGTTAGCATTACGTATTAATGTTATGTGGATTAATTCCTAAATAATAAGACTTGCTAATCAAGCTCCTCTTTTTGTTACAAGGATTATTTTTCATGTAATGACCATGAAATTATCTTGTGCGTCTATCTCAACGACTATGTTCATTGTGAAAACAATGTCAATCAACCATTTATACCATGAATTCATTCAATTTCAATAAACAATGGAGTCCTTCATCTTGATTTGCATTTCTTGTTCATATTAATTGGTTGTATTCCACAATAAAAAGTCCATCCCATCATTTTTGTTTAGCAATGCTCCACTTTTGTGTCCAAACACACTTTTTGATATAATGATCATGAAATTAATATTTACAGCTAAACTATATAGTATATTGACTAAAACAAACAAGTCAAAACAACATTAAAACTCTAAATGTCTTTACTTACATCGAACAAAGGAGTCTTTCATCTTGGTTTGCATTTTGTACTAATGTTATATGGACTCATTCCTAAATAATGAGACTTTTTAATCACTTCAGACTAATCAGGCACCTCTTTTTGTTAGGAGGACTATTTTTGATGCAATGACCATGAAATTATCTTTTGTGTCCTTCTTAAAGACTATTTTCATTATGAAAACAATGTCCATGAACCATCTATACCACATATTCATTCAATTCCAATAAACAATGGTGTCCTTGATCTCGATTTGTATTTCCTATTTATATTAATTGGTTGAATTCCAAAATAAAAAGTCTATCCCATCATTTCTGTTTAGCAGCTCTTATGGGTCCAAACACACTTTTTGATATAGTGATCATGAAATTAACATTTGTGACTGAACTACATAGTATATTAATTAAAATAAACAAGTCAAAACAATATTAAAACTCTAAATATCTTTACTTGCATCGACCAAAGGAGTCCTTTATCTTGGTTAATATATAAAGGCCAACATAAAAGAATGAACAGTTAAGCCGTCAGACGAAGAGAGAGAAAACACTTGGAAGAAAGAGAAAAGAAGCTGTTGTCAAAAATAGGAGAAGTCGACAAATTGAGTAAATCGAAGCAAACTGACGGATGAAGAGAGAGAACATCGACGATAAGAGAATGGCAGAACAAGGTTTGCAAAAGAGAAGAAATGGTCGGCAAAAATATATAATCGACAGAAACTCAAGAATGGCAAAACAAGGGTTGGATGCCAAAACAGACTAGCCATTGGAAGAAGGAGAAAAATCATATACGGCCAGATTGGAGACCAGCGGCAAAAAGTGGTGTTGGCAGTAGAACGATACAAAAGAAAAGGGAGCTGAATGGCAGAACAAAGAGTGGATGGCATGGAGACAACACGACAAAGAGGTGGATGGCAAAATGAGTCGACGACAAAACAGAGTGGACGAAGAGATAGATCCAGTTAGACGGTGAGAGAGATCTAGTTGGACGAAGAGAGAGAGATCATCGACAAAACACGAGAGAAAGAGAGAAAAATTGAGACAACCGTTGGAAGAGAGAGAAAAGAGGTATACGACTAGAACAGAAGAGTCAACGGAAAGGAGAGAAAAAGAAACCCGATGACCAACCAAGTGAGCACAGCAAAGCACACCATCCGTAGAAGGAGAAAGAAACCCGACAACCAAGAGGGAAGGAGAGGAAAACCTGATACTGCCAAAACAAAGGGTGGACGGCCGATGAACAATAACTAGCAAAAAGGGGAGAAAATCTGATACGGCTAAAGGAGGTGTGAAATGGACAAGGGCAAACTAGATATATATGTAAGGCGAGCCATGAGACAGTGAGATCATGAAATAGGAGACAGGTGAGACCATTAGACAGTGAAAGCAAAAGCTGTGTGAAATAACGTAGAGAAGGAATGTAGGGAAGCATTAAAGAATTCAACGTATTTCTAGAGTTCTTCAAGAGACGTTAGATAGCGTTGTGGTAAACTTCTAAGCGGCAATGGAGCAGCCTTTCAATTAAATAGAGGCAAGATAAGCTAGAAGAAAGGTAGACACAATAAGTGACACTCTTTGTATTGTACTTGCTTAGTAATTACAATAATGAAAGGAGCAGAGGATTAAGACATCCATTGTAACTGGAATTCTTAAGTATAGAAGATAGTCTCAGTAAGGGAGAGTCCTTGCCACCGTGGATGTATGTCACATTGACGAAACCACGTAAATCTCATGTGTCCATAATTTGCTTTACGTTATGTGTCTTGAATTGAGTTGTGAATGCAGCTAAAGTATCAGCCAACCCATAACCTAACAAAGACCTAAACAAGAACATATGTGTAGAGCAAGAATGCAAGTGGTATTTGCAACCATGGGCAAGAACGTGGTGAAATGTGTACAAGAGGGTTTTGTGGCTCCAGAAGAAGGAAAAGACCCAACCCAAGAGGAGTTAACGTAGTTTGAGATAAATGGGAAGACCTCAAATGTCATCATTTCAGTATTAACAGATGCTGAGTATGCTAAAGTTATGGACTATAAATCTGCCAAGGAGATATGGGACAAATTGCAGAAATTTCTGAAGGTGATGGGAAAATGAAGGAAGCTAAGCTTCAAGTGTTCAAGGAGAGATATGAATCTCTCAAAATGCAGAAGAATGAGATTATTCAGGAGTTCTTTATTAGGGTTATTGACATTGTAAACAACTTGAGAAGTCATGGGAAGCACAAGAAGGACTCATTCAAAAGTTATATGAGTCAAATAAAAGAAGCTGATGAGGAGGAAGATGAAGACTCATTAGATGAGCATGCCTTTATGGCATCAGCTCAAGGTGTTAGCTCAACCACTGAAGAGGAAGAGGAGGTTGATGAAAAAGAGCCAGATCTTGAAGTTGAGTTAGAAGCAACTTTAAAGGAGATAATCAAAAGGGGTAGAACCATAAGAAAGTTGGAGGCCCATATAAAACAAGTTGAAGCAAAGTCTAAGGAAGCTAAAAGTTGAAAGGATGAAATAAGGGCTAAGCATATTGACTTGAATCAAAGATTTGAGGAACAGATCAAATATGTGAAGACCTTACAGTAAAGCTTGGCTCAAGGGCTTCAAAAATTGAAGAAATGGAGAAAGAGTTATGGAGACTTTAGCAACAACTCAAAAGCAACAAATGCTTGAAATGATAGGAGAAACAAGTTTTGCAAAAGGAGAGAAGAATGTAGAGAAAATGCAGCAATCTGAGGTTGCATTAAAGATAGTGAGATCGTGAAATAGGAGACGAGTGAGACCGTGAGATGGTGAAAGCAGGACTATGTGAGACAACCTAAAGAAGGAATTCGGCGAAGCATTGAAAGAACTCAACGTATTTTCAGATTTCTTAAAGAGAGGTTAAAGAGCGTTGTGGTGAACTTCTAAACGACAATAAAGTAGTCATTCAATTCAATAAAGGGAAGACAAGCTAGAAGAAGGGTAGACACAGTAAGTGACACTCTTTGTATTGCATTTGCTTAGTATTTGTAATAGTGAAAGGAGCAGAGGATAAAGACATCCATTGTAATTGGTATTCTCAAGCATAGTGGATTTTCTCAGTAGAGGGAGAGTCCCTACCACCATGGATATACGTCACATTGATGGAACCACATAAATCTCGTGTGTCCATACCTTGTTTTACGTTCTATGTTTTGAATTGAGTTGTCTAAATTCAGCAAAAGTATTAGCCAACCCATAATCTAATGAAGACCTAATAGACAAGGTGTCTAAAAGCTGACTTTGGGGACTATTATGATTAGTAGGTAGCAATAGATCTACCTTAGTCGAATTTTAGAAAGAGTTTGCTTTTAAGAAGAGGTTGAAGTTGTTCACATATTTACGAATTATGGTGATACTAATTCACTCACCCTCTCTGTAGCACAAACTAGTAGATCCTAGGGTGAAGTTGGGAACTTCAATTGGTATCAGAGCATAGGTTCACTAGTTTGAAGCTTAATAGTGTACTAGTTTGAAGGGTTTCAGAAGTTTTAACTTGTTCAACATACTGAGAAATGGATGCAAGCCCCAGCACCAGCACTACTTACAGCAAAAAGGTTCCAAGCTTCAATGGAACCAACTACCATATGTGGAGAGCGAGAATACAGGTGGTATTTGCAACCATGGGCATGAATGTGGTGAAATTCGTATAGGAGGGTTTTGCAGCTCCAGAAGAAGGTAAATATCCAACCTCAGAGGAATTAAGGCAGTTTGAGATAAATAGGAAGGCCTCAAACGTCATCAGTTCAGCATTGACAGATGTTGAGTATATTAAAGTTATGAACTGCAAATCTGCTAAGGAGATATGGGATAGATTGTAAAAAGTCTATGAAGGTGATGGCAGAATGAAGGAGGCCAAGCTTCACATTTTCAAGGAGAGATATGAATCTCTCAGAATGTAGAAAAATGAGACAGTCTAAGAGTTCTTCACTAGAGTTATTGATGTTGTGGGGGAATTTATAGTGGTTCCACCTCCTTAATGTGTGGCTACAATTTCTCTAGATCTAAAATATCTAAGATATTTACAAAAGAGAATACCTAAGTGCTTACCTAAGAGAGGCGCTTATCTAAGCGCTTACATAAGGGAGGCACTTACCTAAGTGCTTACCTAAGCGCTTACATAAGTGAAGCGCTTACTAAGCGCTTATGTAGAAGGTGATAATTGGACAATTGGGCCATTATTTGGGCTAGGCTCCCATCAATTTGATGGGCCGTGACATCCTCCCCTACTTAATTCTGCGACGTCCTCATCGCATTTCCAGTCTTAAATTGCCGAATGTGGTCGGCAAATTGCCAAAGCTGGTCTTCTCGTTCCTAACTAGCCTCGTGGCCTGGCAGAGCGTTCCATTTCACCAGTACTCAATATAGTTGGGAACTCCCCTTCTCCGGATCACTCGATCAGCAAGGATGCTTTCCACCTCCTTATTGAATTCGGTGACTACAGCCGTTGGTGCGCGCTTTGACTTGTTTCGGCTTGGATCCTCTTCATCTCCATAGATAGGCTTTAGAAGACTTACATGGAAGACGTGGATCTTCAGCTTTGGAGGGAGTTGGACTTGATACGTGGCCTTTCCCACACACTTGATGATGGGGAATGGTCCTCCGTATTTCTATACCAAGTCCTTGTGTACTTTGCATAGAGACTTGAATTGGTTGGACAACAACTTCACCATCACCATGTCTCCCACAGTGTAGTCCTTTGGGCATCGCTTGGTCTCAGCCCATCTCTTTATCTTCTTGGCTGCTTTGTCGAGGCAAGCCCTCGTTATATCCGCTTCCTCGTGTCATTCCTTTGCAAACTTAAAGGCAGACGGATTGTTGCCAGTGTAAGGAGAGGCAATAGCACTTAGTGTTAGCGGTTGTTGTCCCATGACAATCTCAAACAGGCTTTTGGTCGTGCCCTCACTCCTCTAAAGGTTGTATGAGAATTGGGAAGCGTCTAGTAACTTCGCCCAATCTCGTTGGTGAGCATTAACATAGTGCCTCAAGTATTGTTCGAGCAAGGCATTAACTCGCTCAGTTTGCCCATCGGTTTGAGGATGGAAGCTTGTCGAAAAGTTTAGCTTGTTTCCCAGCAATTTAAATAACTCGCGCTAGAATTTACCTATAAAGCAGGGGTCTCTGTCATTCAAGAGTTATATGAGTCAAACAAAAGAAGCTGATGAAGAGGAAGATGAAGACTCATTAGATGAGCATGCCTTTATGGCATCAGCTCAAGGTGGTAGTTCAACCTCTAAAGAGGAAGAGTAGGTTGACGAAGAAGAACCAGATCTTGAAGCTGAGTTGGAAGCAGCTTCAAAGGAGATAATCAGAAGGGGCAAAACCATAAGAAGGTTGGAGGCTCACATAAAACAAGTTGAAGTAAAGTCTGAGGAAGTAGAAAGTCAAAAAGATGAAATAAGGGCCGAACATATTGACTTAAAGAAACGATTTGAAGAACAGATCAAAACATGTGAAGACCTTAAAATAGAGCTTGGCTCAAAGGCCTCAAAAATTGAAGAAATAGAGAAAGAGTTGCTGAGACTTTAACAACAAGTCAAAAGGAGTGAAGAGAACTAGCAAAAGCTTAAAATGATAGGAGAAACAAGTTTTGCAAAAGAAAAGAAAAATGAAGAGAAAGTGCAGCTATCTGAGGCTATATTACCTAAAAATAATAATATGAATTTGCCTCATAAGTTGAAAGAGAAGGTTGTGACTCAGGAGAGGATAGCTTAGAATAAAGAAGATCTGAAGAAGCAACTTGGGGTGGCAAACAAAAATGAAGAAAAGAAGGTTAGCCAGTAGAGGGCTACGACTAAATAGAAGAAGGAGAAGAAGGTGACTAAAATGAATGTCACACAAGCAAAGAAGCTAGTAACTTTGCCTACACAGTAAGTAATGAACAAAAGAAAACAAGCTGTGAGTAGACCCAAGAAGAGGTAGTTTCAAGGTCATTGTCTTTATTGTGGAGTTTTGGGTCATAAGGCAAGTAATTGTTATGTCTTCAACTTGAGAAGATATGATACTGCATATAGGGGGAGATAATATAGAATTCATAAGAGAACACCTGTTGTGAGTTCTTGCACATATTGTAAAAGGCAAGGACACACTAACAAGGATTGTTGGTGAAAGCCCAAACCAGTGGTTTCAAAGAACAACTTTGCTATATTGGTAGACTTGGAACAGTGTGAAAGGTGCGAGCATGATTGCTATAATGCCAAGAGATGTATGACACTTCTCCCTGAGCAAGAGAAGGCACTCAATGACATAGTGAAAACAAGTGGTGTAGTCAAAGCTGAGAAAAAGGAGAAAGCTATCTTCTAGCCAGTTCAAAAGAAGGAATATAAAGATAAAAGGGAGGTGGCTAATATAGCTGAAATTGTACTCAAAACTGACTACAAGGATAAGCAATGGATCCTTGACAGTGGATGCACTTCACACATGACGGGAGACAAGAGTAAATTGTCAAAGCTAAACAACTCAAGAGAAGTCAGAGTCAAGTTTGGCAATGATGATTCACTCAACATAAATTGTTAGGGGTCAGTAAACATTGGAAGAGGAAAGCTGAAAGACATTCTACATGTTGAAGGACTTAGATATAATCTAGCATCTATCAGCCAACTATGCAATAAAGACCATAAGTTAATATTTACAAAAATAGGTTGCCAGGTAAAGAGTAAAGAAGGCAATATTGTTGCAACTGGGAAGAGAACAACTGGAAATTTGTATGTGATTGATGAGGGCAAGACAAACAGGTGTTTACTTACAAAAGAAGAAGAAAATCAACTATGGCATAGTACGCTAGGACACTTAACACAGCAGAATATGAGGAAGTTGACCACTACTCATGCAATCAGAGACATTCCTGACCTTTGGAGAGAGAGAGAGAGAGAGATTATGTTTGCTCAACATGCACTAAAGGAAAACATGCCAGAAAGCAAAGAGTAAAGAAGGCAATACTGTTGCAGCTGGGAAGAGAACTATTGGAAATTTGTATATGACTGATGAAGAAAGAGATCCTCTTGCAACTAAGATTGTGTAAGAAAGAAAGCCAAAGAAAACGTAGACCAGTGTTTATCAAGAAAATCAAATCATAGGTGACCCATTAGCAGGAGTTACAATGAGAAAAAGAATTGTGGGAGCTACTACTTTACTCTCATAAGTTGAACCTAAATTTGTTGAAGGCACTACACAAGATCTAACTAAATCTCTGTCCACAGAGCTATTTAAAAAGTATAGAATGAGTCTGTCTGTGCGAATGCCTACTTAAGCCTAAAAATCAGGTGAATCCTCTATCTTTACTTTGTGAGTTTTTCAAATTTGTAATTAGTTGGCAAAGGGGGAGATAAGCAACAGTGCAGGGATAGTTGTTAAGAAAGGAGGAGTGTATATTTAAGGGAAGTTGAAATTGCTACATAGTGGTTTTTGTCATGAGAGTTGCCAACAATTACAAAGGGGGAGATTGTTGTTCCCACAGCCTTGTATGGGTTGTAATTATTATCAACTAGGTTTAAGTGTACAAGAAAGTAAAGCCACATGGAAGGGCAAAAAGGTAAAAGCCACATAGAGGGACAAGAACGTAAAACCCACATGGAAGGGCAAAACAATAAATTTGCCCTCTCTATTAAGGTTTTATAGAGGAGTATATAACGGCCTAACACTATAGAGAGAAGAGAGTAGTCGTTGAGTGAACAGTAGTCATCGTCGAAAAAGAGGAGAGTTTGGCAAATTGAGCAAATCGGAGCAAACTGTGTGACAACAAAGAGGTAGAGAGAGAAACCCGACAGCCAAAACAGATGACCGGGCTGAACGAAGAACAACTGTCGAGAGAGAGAGAAAGGGGAGACTACCAAGCTGAACAAAGAAAAAGAGGTGATAGGAAGGCAAGAAAAAGAAAAGACGACCAAAATTAGAGATGGCTAAACGGCAGAATAGTGGTGAACAGCCAAAGAAGAGTGAACAACTTGACAGTAAGAGATAGAAATCCAGCGGTAAAAGAGAGAAATTCGACTAAACAGTAAGAGAGAGAGAGAAATAGACAAGTGAGGTGAGGTGAGCCGTGAGACAAGGAGATAGGTGAGACCATGAGATGGTGAATGCAAGAGCTGTGTGAAACAATGTAGAGAAGGAATTCGGCGAAGCATTAGAAAGAACTCAACGTATTTCCATATTTCTTCAAGGGAGGTTAGAGAGCATTGTGGTGAACTTCTAAGCGACAGTGGAGCAACCTTTCAATTCAACAGAGGCAAGACAAGCTAGAAGAAGGGTAGACACAATAAGTGACACTCTTTGTATTTTACTTGCTTAGTAATTGCAATAGTGAAAGGAGTAGAGGATTAAGACATCCATTGTAATTGGAATTCTCAAGTATAGTGGATAGTCTTGGTAAGGGAGAGTCCTTACAACTGAGAATGTACGTCATGTTGATGGAACCATGTAAATCTCATGTATCCTTAATTTGCTTTACATTCTATGATTTGAATTGAGCTGTGAATATAGCTAAAGTATCAGCCAACCCATAACCTAATGAAGACCAAAACAAGAACATCTGAATTATTTATTAGGTAAGGTATCTGAAAGGTGATTTTGGGGACTATTGTCATTAGTAGATAGAAATAGATCCACCTTAGTCGAGTATGAAAAAGAGTTTGCTTTTAAGAAAAGGTTGAAGTTGTTTAGTTACCCACTAATTGCAAATTGTGGTGATACAGATTCACCCCCCCTCTTAGTATCACAAGCTAATAGATCTTAGGGAGAAGTCAGGAACTTCAGAATTCATAACATAGATGTCGTGTGGACATTCTTTTTACTATGAATATTGTGGTTAATGTAAGCACAAAAAATAATTTCATAGTCATTACAAGAAAAAGATCCCTTGGAACCAAAAGAGGCTTATAGTGACTAGAAAGTCTAATTATATTGGAATGAAAGCACTTAATATTTGTAGGAAATGCACACCAAGATGAATCACTCATTTGGTTGAAGTAAGCACATTTAGATTATTAATGATGTTTAGACTTGCTTGTTGAATCAATATGCTAGGTAGTTGAGAATCAAAAGTTAATTTCCTGATTACTGCAAGAAAAGGTGTGCTTGGAGTGAAATGCGGAGCCTTGCTAACCAAAACGGAGGAAACACACTCCTTTTTGTGAACTTAACCAAATAATAATATCTACATGAAAAGCTAATTAAGGTGAAGAACTACCTTATCTGACGGAATTGAATGAATTCACAACATAGATGGCATAGGGACATTGTTTTTACAAAGAATATAGTGGTTAATATAAGCAGAAAAAATAATTTCATGGTTATTGCAAGAAAAAGAGCCCTTGGAACCAAAAAGGCTTAAAGTGAATGGAAAGTCTTATTACATTGGAATTAAAGCACTTAACATTTGTGGGAAATGCACACTAAGATGAATGACTCCTTTGTTTGAAGGAAGTAAACACATTTAGATTATTAATGATGTGTAGACTTGCTTGCTGCAATTAATATGTTAGGTAGTTTAGAAACAAAAGTTAATTTCATGACCACTACAAGAAAAGGTGTGTTTGGAGCCAAGAAAGGAGCCATGCTAAGCAAAACTAAGGAAAGGGACTCTTAACTAGTGATTTCAAACAATTAATAACATCTACACGAAAAGCTAATCAAGGTGAAGGATAGTCTTGTTTGATGTAATTGAATGAATTCATAGTTATTACAAGAAGAGGAGCCTTTGGAACCAAAAGATGCTTAAAGTGAAGAGAATGTCTTATTATATAGGAATTAAAGCATGCAACATTTGTAGAAATGCGAACCAAGTTAAACGACACCTTTGATTGATGAAAGTAAACACATTTAGAGTATTAATGATGCATAGACTTGCTTATTGCAATTAATATGCTAGGTAGTTTAGAAACAAAACTTAATTTCATGACCACCACAAGAAAACATTTGTTTGGAGCCAAAAGAGGAGCGTTGCTAACCAAAACTCAGGAAAGGGACCCATTAGTTGTGAATTCAACGAATTAATAATATCTACACGAAAAGCTAATCGAGGTGAAGGACTGCCTTGCCTAATAGAATTGAATGAATTCATATCATTGATGCATATGGACATTGTTTTTACAATGAATATAGTGGTTAATTTAAGTACAAAAAATAATTTCATGGTCATTGCAAGGAAAACAACCCTTGGAACATAGGAATTAAAGCACTTAACTTTTGTAGGAAATGCAAACTAAGATGAATGACTCTTTTGGTTGAAGGAAGTAAACACATTTAGATTATTAATGACATAGACTTGCTTATTACAATTAATATGATAGGTAATTTAGAAACAAAAGTTTATTTCATGACCATTACAAGAAACTGTGGACAAGGACTCTTTATTTGTGAACTTAACGAATAAATAATATGTACACAAAAAGCTATTTAAGATGAAGGACTACCTTGTTTGATGGAAGGAAATGAATTCAAAGCATAGATGGCGTATTGACATTATTTTTACAATGAATATAGTGCTTAATATAAGCACAAAAAATAATTTCATGGTTATTGCAAGAGAAAGATCCCTTGGAATCAAAAGTGGCTTAAAGTGAATAGAAAGTCTCATTATATTGGAATGAAAGCACCTAACATTTGTAAGAACTGCACACCAAGACGAATGAAACCTTTGTTTGAATGAAGTAAGCACATTTAGATAATTAATAATGTGTAGACTTGCTTGTTGCAATTAATATGCTAAGTAGTTTAGAAACAAAAATTAATTTCATATCCACTACAAGAAAAGGTGTGTTTAGAGCCAAAAGTGGAGCCTTGTTAACCAAAATTGAGGACAAGGACTTTTTATTTGTGAATTCATCCAATAAGAAATATCTACATGAAAAGCTAATCAAGGTGAAGGACTGCCTTGTCTAATGGAATTGAATGAATTCACATCATAGATGACGTAGGGACATGGTTTTTGAAGTTCCCAACTACACCCTAAGATCTACTAGTCTATGATACTGAGAGGGGGGATGAATCAGTACATACCCCTTAAAAGAACTTTGATAATTTAAGTCAAAAATAAACTCTTTCCCAGATTCAACTAAGGTAGATCTATTGTTACCTACTGACCACAATAGTCCCCAAAGTTGCCTATTAGACACCTTGCCTATTAGACGAATCAGTTGGTCTTGACTAGGTCTTCTTTTAGATTATGGGTTTGATGATTCTTTAGCTGTGTTCACAACTCAATTCAAAACACAGAATGTAAATTTAAAGTAAGGACACGAGAGATTTACATGGTTTTGTTAATGTGACGTACTCCACGGTGGTAGGGATTTTTCCTTTACCGAGACAATCCACTATACTTGAGAACACCAGTGTCGTATCCCTTATGATTACAATGGATGTCTTAATCTTCTACTCCTTTCACTATTGCAAATACAAAGCAATCACAATACAATGAGTGTCACTTACTGTGACTACCCTTCTTCTAGCTTATGTTGCCTCTATTTGATTTGAATAGGCTGCTTCACTACCGGTTGGAAGATCACCAAAACTCTCTCTAACCTCTTTTGAAGAAATCTGGAAATTCATTGAGTTCTCTCAAATGCTACATCAAATTTCTTCTCTAGGTTATCTCACCTAACTCCTGGTTTCACCGTATTATTGTCTCACGGCCTGCACTCACACTTCAAGTCTGCCGTTTCACATCTCACGGCCTGCCTCACACTACTGGTTTGCCATTTCATATCTTGCCTCATGCTTTTGGTTTGTCATTTCACATCTCTTGGCCTGTACCATGCTCTTGCTTTGCCATTTCAAGTCTCTTGGCCTATACCACACTTCTGGTTTTGCTAGTTCACGTCTCTTGACCTGCCTCATGTTTCTGGTCTGGTGTTTCACATCTCTCGACTGCCTCATGTTTCTGGTCTGCTGGTTCACGTTTCTTGGCCTGCCTCACATTTTTGGTTTGCTAGTTCACGTTTCTCAACCTATCTCACGCTTCTGGTTTTGTTGGTTCATGTCTCTCGACCTGCCTCATGTTTTTGGTATGGCATTTCACGTCACACGTTCTGGTTTGTTGTCTTCTCTTTCAGGTGGTCTCATGGATACCAGGTGGTCCTACGGATACCAAGTTTGCTGTCTTCTCTTCCAGGTGGTCTCATATATACCAGGTTTGCTGTCTTCACTTTGAGGTGGTCTCACGGATACCAAGTCTACTGTCTTTCTTTCGGGTAGTCTTACGGATACTAGGTCTGCTATCTTCTCTTCAGGGTAGTCTCACAGATACCAGGTCTGCTCTCTTCTCTTACGAGGTGGTCTCATGCATACCAGGTCTGCTGTCTTCTCTTTCGAGTGGTCTGTTTCTGATTTCTTCTCTTATGGGTGTGTGTGTGTTGCCCTAAAAAGAGATAAGTCTTGGTTTATATACTCCCTTCTATGAAAAGCCTAGTAGGATTTATTGTAGCTATGACGAATTTCCTTTCTTGCCCCTCCATGTGGCTTCATATTACTATTCCATTCAAAATTCAGCATTATCCTCCTCCTCAATTTATTTTTCTCAATCAATGCTATGTAACACTAAGACTTAAGCAATGCTAAACTCCCTCTACAAGTTTACTATAAGGAGATCTCTTTACGAGGTTATTTGACATGCTAGTCTTATCCTGTAGTTCTTGAGATATGAGCCACTTTTACTTGCATACTTAAATCTAGTTGATAACAATTACAACCCATGCAAGGCTATAGGAACAACAATCTCCCCCTTTGTAATTGTTGACAACACTCACAACAAAAACCATTATGCAGCAGTCCTTTATAATCTTCTTTAAGTAATAATCTAGAGTAGATGGATTACAACCTCCCCTAAATATGCACTCCCCCTACCTTAACAGCTCTCCTTGCACTGTTGCGTCTCTCCCCCTTGGCCAACCAATTACAAATTTGAAAAACCCATAAAGTAGAGATGGAGGATTCACTTGAACTTCAGGCTTGAGGAGGCATTTTCACAAATAGACTCATTCTGTGCCTTTCAAAAAGCTTTGTGGACAGAGGTTTAGTTAGAATATCTGAGATTTGATCTTTATTGCCAACATACTCCAACTAAATCGTGCCCTCTTCCACTTGATCCTTGATATAGTGATATCGGATGTCAATATACTTGCTCCTTGAATTTTGAACTGGATTCTTGTTGAGATCAATTACACTTTGATTATCACAAAGTACACTCACTGGTAACTTCACTTCAACACCCAAATTTGCCAATTGTCTTTGCATCCATATCACCTGAGTACATGCTGCACAAGTAGTCATATACTTAGCCTCAGCAATGCTTAAAGCAACATTGTTTTTCTTTTTACTAAACCATGCAACACACTTTGAACCCAAGTAGAAGCTGCAACCATTGGTTGATTTTCTATCATCTGTACTTCCTGCCTAGTCTGCATTAGTGTATGCTTGTAGTTTTACAGAATCCATGGTAGGATACCACAAACCCATTTTTAGTGTCCCTATGAGGTATCTTAGGATTCTTTTCACTGCCAACACATGAGATTCCTTAAGATCAGCTTAGAATCTGCTAGTAATGCACATAGCTTGCATAAGATTAAGCCTTGATGCTATAAGGTACAGAAGGCTCCCTATCATCTTCCTATATTCTATGAGGCTTGTACTCCTTCCTTCCTGATCTTTTGTTAACTTGTAGCTGACTGTCATAGGGGTACTAACAGGTTTGCTATCCACCATTCCAAACTTTTTCAGCATCTCTTTGGCATATTTTGTCTGAGAAATAAAAATACCTTCTTTACACTATTTTATCTATAATCCAAGAAAGTAAGTCATTTCTCCAGTCAATGACATCTCAAATTCCTCACTCATCTTCTGTTCAAATTCTTGGTATAACACAGAGTGATCCCCTCCAAAGATGATGTCATCTACATATACTATGGTTATTAGCTGGCCTTTCTCTAAGTTGAACACATATAGGTTATAATCAACTATTCCTCTTCTAAAGTTCAATCTTCTCAAATATGCATCCAGCCTACTTTACCATGCTCTTGGGGCTTGTTTAAGGCCATATAAGGCTTTCTTCAGCTTGCATACATGTGTCTCATCCTCACTGATTTGTACTCCATCGGGTTGTTCAATATACACTTCTTCTTTCAAGAGCCCATTCAGGAAGGCTGATTTCACATCCATCTGGTAAACTTTATACCTCTTATGTGCTACCAAAGCTAAGAACATTCTAATAGTTTCCAACCTTGCTACTAGAGTAAAAGTTTCATCAACATCTACTCTTTTTATCCGAGTGTAGGCCTTGCAAACCAGCTTAGCCTTGTTCCACACCACCTTGCCATCTTCATTGTGTTTATTTCTAAACACCCATTTTGTTCCTATGACATTCTTGTTAGTGGGTCTTAGAACCAGATCTCATGTTTCATTCTTTTCGATTCGATCCAACTCCTTATTGATAGCTTTGACCCAGACTTTGT
Organism: Ceriops decandra; assembly: GCA_020615895.1. NCBI lineage: Eukaryota > Viridiplantae > Streptophyta > Magnoliopsida > Malpighiales > Rhizophoraceae > Ceriops > Ceriops decandra. The sequence goes on from JAHLGO010000436.1 coordinate 6,095,899, forward strand.
ATTGTGTAGCCTTTTTAATAGATTTAGGTTTAACTTGTGAAAGTAAGGTAGTAGCTCCCACAATTCTTCTTCTTGTTGTAACTCTTGCTAATGGGTCACCTATGATTTGATTTCCTTGATAAGCATTAGTCTATGTTTTCTTTGTCTTTCTCTCATGCACAATCTTAGTTGTAAGAGAATCTCTTTCTTTATCTTTAGCCTCATATGCTATAGTTGGTTTTCTTATTCTTTTGTAAGTAAACAGCTATTTGTCTTGTCCTTATTAATCACATATAAATTTTCAGCTGTTCTCTTCTCGGTTGTAACAATATTCCCTTCTTTACTCTTTACTTGGCAACTTGTTTATGTGATTATCACTTTATGGTCTTCATTGCATAGTTGGCTAATAGATGCTATATTGTATCTGAGTCCTTCAATGTGCAGAATATCTTTTAGCTTTCCTTTTCCAATATTTACTAACCTTTGACCACTGATGTTGAGTGAATCATCATTGCCAAACTTGACTCTGCCTTCTCTTGACTTGTTCAGCTTTGATAATTTACTCTTGTCTCTTGTCATGTGTGAAGTGTATCCACTATTAAGGATCCACTGCTTATCCTTGTAGTCAGCCTTTAGTGTAATTTTAGCTATATTAGTCATCTCCTTTTTAGCTTTATATTCCTTCTTTTGAATTGGCTTGATGATAGCTTTCTCTTTTTTCTTAACTTTCATTGACTAATTACTTTCACTGTGCCCTTGAGTGCCATCTCCTGCTCAGGGAGAAGTGTCATGCATCTCTTGGCATTATGGCCATCCTGCCTGCACCTTTCACATTGTTCCAAGTCTGCTAATATAGCAAACTTGTTCTTTGAAACCACTAGTTTGGGCTTCCACCAACACTCCTTGTCAGTGTGTCCTTGCTTTTACAGTATATGCAAGAGCTCACGATAGGTGTTCTCCTCTGAATTTTGTATTGTCTCCCCCTATATGCAACATCATATCTTCTCAAGTTGGAGACATATATTGGACTTCTCCACCGGCATTTCCTTGCCTTATGCACCTCTTCTTGGGTCTAATCAGAGCTTGTTTTCTTTTGTTCATTACTTGCTGTGTAGGCAAGGTTGCTAGCTTCTTTGCTTGTGTGGCTTTCATTTTAACCACCTTCTTCTCCTTTTTTTGTACAGCCATTGCCCTTAGCTGGCTGACTTTCTTTTCTTCAATTTTGTTTGCAACCCTAGGTTGCTTCTTCAAATTGTCTTTATTTTCAGCCTTCACTGTTCCTAGTCGATCAGTCTTTTCTTTCTGAGACGTAACAGCTATAGGCTATTGCTCTTTAACCACATACATCATTTTTGGCCCTAGTTTTGTTTGATAGCTGTCTTCTCTTCTTCAGTTATCTTCTCTTGAGTCATAGCCTTCTCTTTCAACTTCTATGGCAAAGTCTCATTCTCTTTAGGCAGTGTAACCTCAGATTACACATTCTTTAGGCAATTGTGGCACATTCCGCATGCTTCTGGGACCCTCCATGGACAACAAATGGGTTGGGCAGTCCCTAAAGGTTTGGTCTTGGCCCGAAGTTGCACCTTAAGGATACATGAATAGGTCGAATCAATGTATCCTTTTGACATCACACTTTCTCTACATTGTTCTTTTCTCTTGTAGAGCTTGTTTCTCCTACCACTTCAAACTTCTGCAAGTTCTCCTCACTCTTTTTGAGTTGTTGCTAAAGTCTCAGCAACTCTATCTCTATTTTTTCAATTGTTAAAGTCCTTGAGCCAAGCTCTATAGTAAGGTCTTCACATATTTTGATCTGTTCTTCAAATCTTCTCTTTAAGTTAATATGTTCAGCCCTTATTTCATCCTTTTGACTTTTTGCTTCCTCAATCTTTGCTTCAACTTGTTTTATATGGGCTTCCAACTTTCTTATGGTTCTACCCCTTCTAATTATCTCCTTTGAAGCTACTTTCAACTCAACTTCAAGTTTTGGTTCTTCTTCATCAATCTCCTCTTCCTCTTTAAAGGTTGAACTACCACATCGAGTTGATGCCATAAAGGCATGCTCATCTGATGAGTCTATATCTTCCTTCTCATCAGCCTTTTTTTCTTGGCTCACATAACTATTAAATGAGCCTCTTTTCTTCTTCTATGGGTTGGCAGTCTTCTTACTAGACTTCCTTGACTTGAATGATAGTCTTCTCTACTTTGAATTCTGCTTGTCATCACTATCCTCATCTTCATCATCAAGTTTTACTTTGCACTAAGAAGCAAAGTGTCCAGTCTACCCACACTAATAACATCTCAAGGACAATTATCCTTTTCCCTTCTTAGACCCCTTTTTAAACTTCCTTGTGAAGTAAGCCAACACTTCACCTTCACTTTATTCCTCATTACCATCATCATCCTCATTGGATGATTCTTCCTCTTCTCTTATCTTCAAATGTCTCATAGCATTGAAAGCTACCTCCTTTGGTAGCTTTGATGTTGAGGAGCTTTCAGTTGTCTTTATTCTCATCTCATATGCAATGAGATTGCACTGGAGATCATGCAGTGACATAAAATTGAGATCTCTACTCTCCTCTATGGCTGCTACCTTTGAGGTAAACCTCTCAGGCAGAATTCATAGAATCTTTTTCACAATAGATGAGTCTTTCTTATTCTTCCTATGACTTCTAAGGTCATTTACAGCATCAATAACCCTGGTGAAGAACTCTTGGATTGTCTCATTCTTTTGCATTCTAAGGGATTCATATCTCTCCTTCAAAAGTTAAACCTTGGCCTCCTTCATTCTGGATCACCTTCATAGACCTTCTGCAATCTATCCCATATCTCTTTAGTAGGTTTGTAGTCCATAACTTTAGCATATTCAGCATCTGTCAATGCTGAAATGATGACATTTGAGGCTTTCCTATTGATATTAAACTGCCTTAATTCCTTTGGTTTTGGGTCATTAACTTTTTTTGGAGGCTTAAAACTCTCTAGTACAGATTTTCCCACGTTCATGCCCATGGTTACAAATACCGCCTGCGTTCTCGCTCTCCACATATGGTAGTTGGTTCCGTTGAAGATTGGAACCTTCTTGCTGTAAGTAGTGCTGGTGTTGGTACTGGCATCCATTTCTCAGTATGCTGAACAAATTAAAACTATTGATAGCATGTGGTTCCATCAATGTGACGTACTCCACAGTGGTAGGGATTCTTCCTCTACCGAGACAATTGACTATACTTAAGAACACTAGTGTGGTATCCCCTATGATTACAATGGATGTCTTAATCTTCTACTCCTTTCACTATTGCAAATATAAAGCAATCACAATACAAAGAGTGTCAGTTATTGTATCTACCCTTATTCTAACTTATTTTGCCTCTATTTGATTTGAATAGGCTACTTCAGTACTGCTTGGAAGATCACCAAAACTCTCTCTAACTTCTTTTAAAGAAATCTGGAAATTCATTGAGTTCTCTTAAATGCTACATTGAATTTCTTCTCTAGGTTGTCTCACCCAACTCCTGGTCTCACCATCTCACGACCTACACTAACACTTTAAATGTCCCATTTCACGTCTCATGGCCTACCTCATGCTCTGGTTTGCTGTTTCACATCTCAAAGAAGCATGCTTCTGGTCTGCCATTTCACATCTCTTGGCCTGTACCACACTTCTTGTTTGGCTAATTCATGTCACTCGGCCTGCCTAGCCTACCTCACATTTCTGGTCTGTTAGTTCATGTTTCTTGGACTACCTCACATTTCTGGTCTACTGGTTCACGTTTCTCGGCCTGTCTCATGCTTCTAGTTTTGCTAGTTCACGTCTCTTGGCCTGCCTCACGTTTCTGGTCTATCGTTTCACGTCACATGTTCTGGTTTGTTGTCTTCTCTTTAGGGTTGCCTCATGGATACCATGTCTGCTATCTTTTCTTCCGGGTGATATCACCGATACCAGGTCTGCTGTCTTCTCTTTTGGGTTGTCTCACAGATACCAGGTCTGCTGTCTTCTCTTTAGGGTAGTCTCACGGATACTAGGTCTGCTATCTTTTCTTACGAGGTGGTCTCACGAATACCAGGTCTACTGTCTTCTCTTCTGGGTGGTCTGTTTTTTATTTCTTCTCTTACGGGTGTGTGTGTGCTGCCCTAAAAAGAGATAAGTCTTGGTCTATATACTCCCTTTTATGAAAACCCTGGTAGGGTTACTGTAGCTATAGTAAATTTCCTTTCTTGCACCTCCATGTGGCATTATATTACTATGTCATTATTCAGCATTATACTCCTTAATTTATTTTTCTCAAGCAATGCTATGCCACACTAAGACTTAAGCAATGCTAAACTCCCTCTACAAGTTCACTCTAAGGAGACCACTTTACGAGGTCATTTGACATGCTAGTCTTATCCTGTAGTTCATGAGATATAAGCCACTTCTGCTTGCACACTTAGATCTAGTTGACAACAATTACAACTCATACAAGGCTATGGAAATAACAGTTTTTACAATGAATATAGTGTTTAATATAAGCCCAAAAAATAATTTCATGATTTTTGCAAGAAAAAGAGCCCATGGAACCAAAATAGGCTTAAAGTGAATAGAAAGTCTCATTATATTAAAATTAAAGCACCTAACATTTGTAAGAAATGTACACCAAGATGAATGACTCCTTTGGTTGAACAAAGGACATTTAGATAATTAATGATGTGTAAACTTGCATGTTACAATTAATATGGTTGGTAGTGTAGAAACAAAAGTTAATTTCACGATCACTGCATGAAAAGGTGTATTTGAAGCCAAAAGAGGAGCCTTGTTAACCAGAGTTGAGGAGAGGGACACATTAGTTGTGAATTCAACCAATGAATAATATCTATATGAAAAGCTAATTGAGGTAAAGGACTGCATTGTTTGATGGAATTGAAGTAATTCATAGCATTTATGGTGCATTGACATTGCTTTTATAGTGCATGTAATGGTTAATATAATCAAAAAAAATACTTTCATGGTCATTGCAGGAAAAAGTGCCCTTGGAACCAAAAGAGGCTGAAAGTGAATACAAAGTGTCATTATATTGGAATTAAAGCACTTAACTTTTGTAGCAAAGATGAATGACTCCTTTGGTCGAAGGAAGGAAGCACATTTAGATTATTAATGATGTGTAGACAGGATTGTTGCAATTAATATGCTAGGTAGTTTAGAAACAAAAGTTTATATCATGACTACTACAAGAAAAGTTATGTTTAGAGCCAACAAAGGAGCCTTGCTAACCAAAACTATGGATAAGGACTCAAGTACTCTTTATTTGTGAATTTAACCAATAAATAATATGTACATGGAAAGCTAGTCAAGATGAAGGATTGCCTTGTTTGATGGAAATGAATAAATTCATAGCATAGTTTGTGTATGAACATTGTTTTTACAATGAATATAGTGCTCAATATAAGCACAAAAAATAATTTCATGACTATTGCAGGAAAAAGAGCCATTGGAACCAAAAGAGACTTAAAGTGAATAGAAAGTCTCATTATATAGGGATTAAAGCACATTTGTAAAAAATGCACACCAAGATGAATGACTCCTTTGGTTGAAGGAAGTAAGCACATTTAGATAATTAATGATGTGTAGATTTGCTTGTTGCAATTAATATGCTAGGTTGTTTACAAACAAAAATTAATTTCATGATCACTACATAAAAAGGTGTCTTTGAAGCCAAAAGAGGAGCCTTGCTAACAGAGTTGAGGAGAGGGACATTTTAGTTGTGAGTTTAGCCAATCAACAATATCTACATGAAAATCTAATCAAGGTCAAGGACTACCTTGTGTAATGGAATTGAAGGAATTCATAGCATAGGTGGCATACAGACATTGTTTGTATAATGAATATAGTGGTTAATATAAGTACAAAAAATAATTTCAAGGTCATTGTTGTTCCCACAGCCTTGCATGGGTTGTAATTGTTGTTCACTAGGTTTAAGTGTGCATGAAAGTAAAGCCATATGGAAGGACAAGAAAGTGAATCCACCATGTAAGGGCAAGAACGTAAATCCGCTATGTAAGCCCTATTAGGGTTTTATAGAAGAGAGTATATAAAGGCTTTGGAAGACAAAGCTCTTCCAATGAAAATGTTGGAAGAGCAACCTGTCGAACAACACAACCCTAAACGGCAAAACCACTAAACACAAAGAGAGGGTATAGGACAAGAAGAGAGAGTAACCATCCAAGCAAGAGAAATCGTCCAATGGAGACAACCGACCAAAGGAGACAAACATCCAAACACAACAATTCGGCCAACATAAGAAAAACCGATAAGCTAGGGTATTTGGCAAATCAACCCTAGACATCCAAGCAAGGAGGTGAATGTCCAAACCAACCTACACAGCCAAACAAGGTGAACATTCATACAACCCTACATGGCAAATCACAATCAACGCAAGAGAGGGTGGACGATAAATCACAAATTAGAAAAGGTGGAACAGCCAAACACAAAACAGCATGCCAAAACCAAAGAGTGAATGGCAAAACCACCATCGGATGAAAGAGAGAAGACGTCTAACCAACCATTTAGCCAACACAAAGATAAACCATCCAAAGAGAGAAACCGGCCAACACAAGCTAAACAGTAATGCAATCAACCAGCTAAAGAGGTGTGGATGGCAATGAGGAGAATGACCAAGGCAAGGTGAATGGCAATAAGGAGAGCAAGGTCACAACACACCAATGGCAAGTGAGACCTTGGTGAGTCAAAACCCTACAACAAGGAAGAGTACATCGGCTGAACAACAAGAGTGAACACACAGCAAACCAAGGAGACCTTGGACATCATGGGAAATCGAGAAACAGTTGGAAGGAAACTGTGTGACTCACAGTAAGAGGAGAGGCAAACGCACCAGTGGTAAGAGAGGAGACAGCATACAGCCTGTAAGGGAAGAAAGGAGAAACCATGAAAGAGGAGACCACCGGGAGAACAAACCAAGCTGCCCGAAGGTGTGAAATAGACAAGGCCAAACCAAAACATGCGTGAGTGTATGACTAGCAAGGCATGCAAACCAAAAACATACTTGAGTCATGAAACCAGCAAAACGTGCAAACCAAAAACGTGCGTGAGACATGAAATGCCAAACTAGAAACTTGAGGTAGGCCGTGATACGTGGAATGGCAAATCAGAAATGGGAGGCAAGCCATGAGATAGTGAGATCATGAAATAGGAGATGGGTGGAACCGTGAGACGGTGAAAGCAAGAGCTGTGTTAGACAACCTAAAGAAGGAATTTGGTGAAGCATTGAAAGAACTCAACGTATTTCCAGATTTCTTCAAGAGAGGTTAGAGAGCGTTGTGGTGAACTTTTAAGCAACAGTAAAGTAGCCATTCAATTCAACAGAAGCAAGACAAGCTAGAAGAGGGGTAGACGTAGTAAGTGACACTCTTTGTATTGGACTTACTTAGTATTTGCAATAGTGAAAGGAGCAGAGGATTAAGACATCCATTGTAACTGGTATTCTCAAGTATAGTGGATTGTCTCAATAGAGGGAGAGTCCTTACCACCGTGGATGTACATCACATTGGTGGAAACACGTAAATCTCATGTGTCCTTACTTAGTTTTACATTCTGTATTTTGAATTGAGTTGTGTGAACATAGCAAAAGTATCAGCCAACCCATAACCTAATGAAGACCTAATAGGCAAGGTGTCTAAAAGGTGACTTTAGGGACTATTGTGATTAGTAGGTAGAAATAGATCTACCTTAGTTGAATCTAAGAAAGAGTTCTCTTTTAAGAAGTGGTTAAAGTTGTAAATATATCTGCAAATTGTGGTGATATTGATTCACCCCCCCTCTCAGTATCACAAACTAGTAGATCCTACAGTGAAGTCAAGAACTTTAGTTGGTATCAGAGCTTGGTTCACTAGTTTGAAGCTTAACAACTTAATGTACTAGTTTGAAGGGTTTCAGAAGTTTTATCTTGTTCAGCATACTAAGAAATGGAAGTTAGTACCAGCACTAGCACTACTTACAGCAAGAAGGTTCCAATTTTCAACGGAACCAACTACCATATGTGTAGAGTGATAATGCAAGTGGTATTTGCAACCATGGGTATGAAAATGGTGAAATCCATACAGGAGGGTTTTGTGGCTCTAGAAGAAGGTAAAGACCCAACCGCAGAGAATTAAGGCAGTTTGAGATAAATGGGAAGGCCTCAAATGTCATCATTTCAACATTGATAGATGCTGAGTATGCTAAAGTTTGGACTACAAATCTGCTAAGGAGATATGGGACAGATTACAGAAAGTCTATGAAGGTGATGGCAAAATGAAGGAGGCCGAGCTTTAAGTTTTCAAGGAGAGATATGAATTTCTTAGAATGCAAAAAAATGAGACAGTCCAGGAGTTCTTCACAAGAGTTATTGATGCTATAAACGATCTGAGAAGTCATGGGAAGAACAAGAAGGACTCATCTATTATGAAGAAAATTTTGAGAATTCTACTTAAGAGGTTTGCCTCAAAGGTAGTAGCCATAGAGGAGAGTAGAGATCTCAATTCTATGTCTCTACATGATCTCCAATGCAATCTCATTGCATATGAGATAAGGAAAAGTCAATGGAGAGCTTCTCAACATCAAAGGTATCAGAGGAGGCAACTTTTAAAGCTATGAAACACTTGAAGATAAAAGAAGAGGAAAAACCAATAAGGATGATGATGATAAGGAGGAAGAAAGTGAGGTGAAGTGTTGGCATACTTCACAAGGAAGTTCAAAAGGGGGTCTATGAAGGGAAAAGGACAATTGTCCTTGAGATGTTATCGTTGTGGGTAGACTGGACACTTTGCTTTCTAGTGCAAAGTGAAACTTAATGATGAAGATGAGGATGGTGATGATGAGTAGAATTCAAGATGGAGAAAACCATCATTCAAATCAAAGAAGTCTAGTAAGAAGACTGCCAACCCACAAAAGAAGAAGAGAGGCTCATTCAAGAGTTATGTGAGTCAGATAAAAGAAGATGATGAGGAGGAAGATGAAGAATCATTAGATGAGTAGGCCTTTATGGTATCTGCTCAAAGTGGTAGTTTAACCTCTAAAGAGGAATAGGAGGTTGATGAAGAAGAACTAAATCTTGAAGCTAAGTTGGAAGCAGCTTCAAAGGAGATAATCAAAAGGGGTAGAACCATAAAAAGTTAGAGGCTCACATAAAACAAGTTGAAGTAAAGTCTAAGGAAGCTGAAAGTCAAAAAGATGAAATAAGGGCTGAACATATTGACTTAAAGAGAAGATTTGAAGAACATATCACAATATGTGAAGACCTTACAATAGAGCTTGGCTCAAGGGCTTTAAAAATTGTAGAAACGGAGAAAGAGTTATTGAGACTTCAACAACAACTCAAAAGGAGTGAAGAGAACTTGCATAAGCTTAAAATGATTAGAGAAACAAGTTTTGTAAGAGAAAAGAAGAATGAAGAAAAAGTGCAGCAACCTAAGGTTGCATTGGCTAAAGATAATAAGAATTAGCCATGGAAGTTGAAAGAGAAGGTTGTGACTCAAGAGAAGATAGCTAAGAATAAAGAAGATTTGAAGAAGCAACCTAGGGTGGCAAACAAAAATGAAAAAAAGAAGGTCAGCTAGTAGAGGGCTACGACTGAACAGAAGGAGAAGAAGGTGATTGAAATGAAAGTTACATTAGCAAAGAATCCAGCAACTTTGCCTACATAGCAAGTAATGAACAGAAGAAACCATGTCGTGAGTAGACCCAAGAATAGGCAGTTTCAAGGTCACTTTCTTTATTATGGAGTTTGGAGTCATAAGGCGAGTAACTACTAGTAGAGAAGGCTAGTATATTTCTCCAACTTGAGAAGAGATGATGCTGCATATATGGGGAGACAATACAGAATTTAAAAGAGAACATCTGTCTTGAGTTCTTGCACATATTGTAAAAGGCAAGGACACACTGACGAGGATTGTTGGTGGAAGCCTAAACCAGAGGTTTCAAAAAACAAGTTTGCTGTATTGGTAGACTTGGAACAATGTGAATAGTGTCGATGGGATGGCCATAATGCTAAGAGATGCATGACACTTCTCCCTAAGCAAGAGAAGGTACTCAATGGCACTGTGAAACAAGCCGTGTAGTCAAAGCTGACGGAAAAGGAGAAAGCTATCTTCTAGTCAGTTCAAAAGAAGGAATATAAAGCTAAAAGAAAGGTAGCTAATATAGTTGAAATTGCACTCAAAGCTGACTATAAGGATAAGCAGTGGATCCTTGATAGTAGAGGAGACAAGAGTAAATTATCAAAGCTAAACAAGTCAAGAGAAGGCAGAGTCAAGTTTGGCAATGATGATTCACTCAACATAAATGGTTAGGGGTCAATAAACATTGGAAGAGGAAAGCTAAAAGATCTTTTTCACATTAAACAACTCAGATATTATCTAGCATCTATTAGTCAACTATGCAATGAAGACCATAAGGTAATATTCACAAAAATAGGTTGCCATGTAAAGAGTAAACAAGGCAATACTATTGTAGCCAGGAAGAGAACAATTGGAAATTTGTATGTGATTGATGAAGATAAGACACATGGCTATTTACTTACAAAAGAAGAATAAAATCAACTATGACATAGAAGGCTAGGAAACTTATCACAGAAGAAAATGAGGAAGCTGACCACTACTCAAGCAATCAGAGACATTCCTAACCTCAGGAGAGAGAGAGAGTATGTTTGCTCAGCATGCTTTAAAGGAAAACATGCCAAAAAGCAGTATATGACCAAAAAGTTCAGTTCTGAAGCGTGCTTGAGATTGTGCATGCTGATTTGTGTGGGCCGATGAGAACAAAAGGGTTGAATGGTGAGAGGTGCTTCATCTTGTTTGTTAATGATTATTCGAGAAGGACCTGCATCATACACCTAAAACATAAGTCAGAAGTTATGAATTGCTTCAAGAGATACAGAAGATTGGCTGAAAATGAGAGTGGAAGGAAGATCAAAGTATTGAGGTTAGATCAAGGTATTAAATTTACAAATAAAGTTTTTGACGATTACCTTGAGAAGCATGGAATTTGTCACCAAATGGCAGCAGCAAGAACACCTCAACAGAAGGTGGTGGTAGAGAGGAAAAATAGATGTGATGTTGAAATGGCAAGAACTCTACTGATGGAATCCAAGCTTCACACAAGATTTTGGACATGAGCAATATTTACAGTCATACATCTACTGAATAGAGTCTTACTAAGGCCCAATACTAATAAGACTCCATATGAGCTATGGAGTGGGAAGTAGACAACAGCCAAGTATCTCATAATCTTTAGCAACCCATGTTTTGTGAAGAACAAGGAGAAAAACTTGGGAAAATTCAATGCTAGGTCTGATGAAGGCATCTTTGTGGGATACTCAGCAAAGACAAAAGGTTACAGAGTTTGCTTACATAAGCTGGGAAAAGTGATCATGTCCAGAGATGTGAGAATAGATGAGAACTGGAAAACAATGCAAAATGGAGAAGCTGAAGAGAATGAAGAAGATGACTTCAATGTAGATAAAGAAGCAGACCAACTTGAAGAAAAAGAACAAGAAGTAAGTTCAGACTCAGAGAAGAGTGAGTCTGAAGATGAAGAAAGAGATCCTCTTGCAACTAAGACAGTGCAAGAAAGAAGAACAAAGAAAACGTGGACTAGTGCTCATCAAGGAAATCAAATCATAGGTGACCCATCAGCAGGAGTTACAACAAGAAGAAGAATTGTGGGAGCTACTGCTTTACTCTCACAAGTTGAACCTAAATCTGTTGAAGAGGCTACACAAGACAATGTCTGGGTCAAAGCTATCAATAAGGAGCTGGATCGAATTTTAGATATTCTAACTAAACCTACACAAGACAAGGCGTCCTCAAGCCTGAAGTTCAAGTTAATCCTCCATCTCTACTTTGCGAGTTATTTGGACTTGTAATTGGTTGACAAAGGGGGAGAGAAGCAACAGTTTAAGGGGGAGCTATTAAGAAAGGGGGAGTGCATATTTAGGGGGAGTTGATATTGCTGCATAATGGATTTTGTTGTGAGTGTTGCCGACAACTACAAAAGGGGAGATTGTTGTTTTCACAGCCTTGTATGGGTTGTAATTGTTGTCAATGAGCTATTAAGAAAGGGGGAGTTGATATTGCTACATAATGGCTTTTGTTGTGAGTGTTGCCGACAACTACAAAGGGCGAGATTGTTGTTCTCATAGCCTTGTATGGGTTGTAATTGTTGTCAACTAGGCTTAAGTGTGCAAGAAAGTAAAGCCATATGGAAGGGCAAGAAAGTAAAGCCACATGGAAGGGCAAGAAAGTAAATCCATCATGTATGGACAAGAACGTAAATCCGCCATGTAAGCCTTATTAGGGTTTCATGGAACAGAGTATATAAAGGCCTAGGAAGACAAAGCTAAAAGATGTCAACCAAAACATAAGAGAGAAAATGTTGGAACATAAACCGATCGAACAACACAACCCTAAACGAAAAAAACACTAAACACAAAGAGAGGGTACACAACAAGAAGAGAGAATAATAGTCCAAGCAAGAGAAATCGTCCAAAGGAGACAAATGGCCAAGGGAGATAGCTGGCCAAAGGAGATAAACGTACAAACACAACCATTCGGCCAACACAAGAGAAACTAGTAAGCTAGGGTATTTGGCTGATCAACCCTAGACATCTAAGCAAGGAGACAACCGACTAAGAAGCAGGTGAACATCCAAACCAACCTACATGGCCAAACAAGGTGAACATTCATACAAACCTACATGGTAAAGCACAATCAACAACAAGAGAGGGTGGATGACAAATCACAAATTAGAAAATGTGGAACGGCCAAACATAAAACAGCACTGCAAAACCAAAGAGTGAACGGCAAAACCACCTTTGGCTGAAAGAGAGATGATGTCCAACCAACCATTCGGCCAACACAAAGAGAAACCGTACAAAGAGAGAAACTGGCCAACACAAGCTAAATGACAAAGCAATCAACTAGCAAAAGAGGTGTGGATGGCATGGCAGAGAACAGCCAAGGCAAGTTGAATGGCAATAAGGAGAGCACGGTCATAACACACCAACAACAAGTGAGACCTTAGTGAGTCAAAACCCTACAACAAGGAAGAGTAAACTAGCTGGTCAACAAGAGTGAACACATGGCAAACCAAGGGAGACCTTGGACAATAAGGGAAACTAATAGGTTCCCTTACTTTGTTTTACATTCTATATTTTGAATTGAGTTGTGTGAATGCAGTAAAGGTATTAGCCAACCCATGACCTAACAAAGACCTAATAGGCAAGGTGTTTGAAAGGTGACTTTGGGGACTATTGTGATTAGTAGGTAGCAATAGATCTACCTGAGTCAAATCTAAGAAAGAGTTCACTTTTAAGAAGAGGTTGAAGTTGTTCACATATCTTCAAATTGTGGTGATACTGATTCACCCCCCCCTTTCAGTATCACAAACTAGTAGATCTTAGGGTAAGGTTGGGAACTTCTGTCATTATAAGAAAGAGAGCCCTTGAAACCAAAAGTGGCTTATAATGACTAGAAAGTCTCATTATATTGGAATTAAGGCTCTTAACATTTGTAGGAAATGCACACTAAGATGATTGAGTCCTTTGGTTGAAGGAAGTAAGCACATTTTGATTGTTAATGATGTGTAGAATTGCTTGTTGCGATTAATATGCTAGTTAATTGAGAATTAAAAGTTAATTTCATGATCATTGGAAGAAAATATGTGTTTGGAGCTAAAAGTGGAGTTGTGCTTACCAGAACTAGGGAGAGGGACTCTTTATTTGTAATCTCAACCAATTAATAATATCTACATAGAAAGCTAATCAAGGTGAAGGACTAGCTTGTATGATGTAATTGAATGAATTCACATAGATGATGTAGGGACATTGTTTTTATAATGAATAAAGAGGTTAATATAAGCACAAAAAATAATTTCATGGTTATTACAAGAAAAAGAGCCCTTGGAACCAAAAGAGGCTTAAAGTGAACAGAAAGCCTTATTATATTAGAATTAAGGCACCTAACATTTGTAAGAAATGCACACTAAGATGAAAGACTCCTTTGCTTGAAGGAAGTAAGCATATTTAGATAATTAATGATGTGTAGACTTGCTTGTTGGAATTAATATGCTAGGTAGTTTGGAAACAAAAGTTAATTTCATGATCACTACATGAAAAGGTGTGTTCGAAGCCAAAAGAGGAGCCTTGCCAACTAGGGCATAAGAGAGGGGCACTTTATTTGTGAGTTCAACCAATTAACAATATCTATATGAAAAGCTAATCAAGGTGAAGGACTGCCTAGTTTGATGGAATTGAAGGAATTCATAGCATATATAGCATATTGATATTGTTTCTACAGTGAATGTAGTGGTTAATATACTTAGAAAAAGTAATTTCATGGTCATAGTAGGAAAAAATGCCCTTGGAACTAAAAAAGGCTTAAAGTGAATACAAAGTGTCATTATATTGGAATTAAAACACTTAACATTTGTAAGAAAAGCACTCCGAGATGAATGACTTCCTTCGTTGAAGGAAGCAAACATATATAGAGTATTAATGATGTGTATAATTGCTTCTAACAATTAATATGCTAGGTAGTTGAGAATCAAAAGTTAATTTCATGATCACTACAAGAAATGGTGTGTTTGGAGCCAAAAGTGGAGCCGTGCTGACTAGAACGGAGGAGAGGGACTCTTTATTTGTGAACTCAACCAATTAGAAATATCTACACAAAAAGCTAATCAAGGTGAAGGACTGCCTTGTATGATGGTTCTGAATGAATTCACAACATAGATGGCATAAGGACAATGATTTTACAATGAATAAAGTGGTTAATATAAGCACAAATAATAATTTCATGGTTGTTGCAAGAAAAAGAGCCCTTGGAACCAAAAAAGGCTTACAGTGAATAGAAAGTCTCATTATATTGGGATTAAAGCTCCTAACATTTGTAAGAAATGCACACCAAGTTGAAAGACTCCTTTGGTTGAAGGAAGTAAGCACATTTATCTAATTGATGATATGTAGACTTGCTTGTTGTAATTAATATGCTAGGTAGTTTAGAATCAAAAGAAAATTTCATCATCATTGCATGAAAAGGTGTGTTTAAAGCCAAAAGAGGAGCCATGCTAACCAGTGCAAAGGAGAGGGAAATTTTAGTTATGAATTCAACCAATCAACGATATCTACATGAAAAGCTAATCAAGGTGAAGGGCTGCCTAGTTTGAAGAAATTGAGGGAATTCATAGTCAAATATGGCGTATTGACATTATTTTTATAGTGAATGTAGTGGCTAATATAATAAGAAAAAACTAATTTCATGGTCATTGTAGGAAAAAGTGACATTACCAAAAGGGGCTTAAAGTGAACAAAAAGTGTCATTATATTGGAAGTAAAGCATTTATCATTTGTAGGAAATGCACACCAAGATGAATGACTCCTTTGGTTGAAGGAAGTAAACACATATAGATTATTAATGATGTGTAGCCTTGCTTGTTGCAATTAATATGCTAGGTAGTTTAGAAACAAAAGTTAATTTCATGATGACAGCATGAAATTTTGTGTTTGAAGCTAAAAGAGGTGTCTTGTTAACTAGAGCTGAGGAGAGGGACACTTTGGTTGTGAATTCAACCAATCAACAATATCTAAATGAAAAGCTAATCAAGGTGAAGGACTGCCATGTTTGATGGAATTAAAGGAATTCATGGCATATATGGTGCATTGAAATTGTTTTTATAATGAATCTAGTGGTTTATATAATTAGAAAAAATAATTTCATGGTCCTTGTAGGAAAAAGTGCCCTTGGAACTAAAAGAGGCTTAAAGTGAATATGAAGTGTCATTATATTGGAATTAAGGCACGTAACATTTAAAGGAAATTCACACCAAGATGAATGACTCCTTTGGTTGAAGGAACTAAACACATATAGAGTATTAATAATGTGTAGACTTGCTTGTTGCAATTAATATGCTAGGTAGTTTTGAAATAGAAGTTAATTTCATGATAATAGCATGGAATGGTATGTTTGAAGCCAAAAAGGGAGCCTTGTTAACTAGAGTTGAGGACAGGGACACTTTTATTGTGAATTCAACCAATCAACAATATCTACATAAAACACTAATCATGGTGAAACATTGCCTTCTCTGATGGAATTGATGGAATTCATAGCATATATGGCATATTGACATTGTTTTTACAGTGAATGTAGTGGTTAATATAATAAAAATAATAATATCATGGTCATTGAAGGAAAAGGTGCCGTTGGAACCAATAGAGGCTTAAAGTGAATACAAAGTGCCATTATGTTGGAATTAAAGCACTTAACAATTGTAGGAAATGCACACCAAGATGAATTCATCTTTTTGTTAAAGGAAGTAAACATATATAGATTATTAATGATGTGTAGACTTGCTTGTTGCAATTAATATGCTAGGTAGTTTAGAAATAAAAGTCAATTTCATAATCACAGCATGAAATGGTGTGTTTGAAGCAAAAAGAGGAGCCTTCTTAACCAAAGCCGAGGAGAGGAACACTTTAGTTGTGAATTCAGCCAATGAACAATATCTACATGGAAAGCTAATCAAGGTGAAGGTCTACTTTATCTAATGGAATTGAAGGAATTCATAGCATATATGGCATATTGACATTGTTTTTACAATGAATGTAGTGGTTAATATAATTAGAAAAAATAATTTCATGGTCAGTGTAGGAAAAAGTGCCCTTAGAAGTAAAAAAGGCTTACAGTGAATACAAAGTGTCATTATATTGGAATTAATGCACTTAACATTTGTAGGAAATGCTCACCAAGATGAATGACTCCTTCAGTTGAAGGAACTAAACACATATAGAGTAGTAAGGATGTGTAGACTAGCTTGTTGCAATTAATATGCTAGGTAGTTTAGAAATAGAAGTTAATTTCATGATCACAACATGAAATGGTATGTTTGAAGTTAAAAGTGGAGCCTTGTTGTCCAGAGCTGAGGAGAGGGACACTTTAGTTGTGAATTCAACCACACAACAATATCTACATGAAACAATAGTCAAGGTGAAGGACTTCCTTGTCTGATGGAATTGATGGAATTCATAGCATATATGGCATATTGACATTGTTTTTATAATGACTGTAGTGGTTAATATAATAAAAAAAAATTTCATGGTCATTGCAAGAAAATGTGCCCTTGGAACCAAAAGAGGCCTAAAGTGACTACAAAGTGTCATTATATTGGAATTAAAGCACTTAACATTTTTAGGAAATGCACACCAAGATGAATGACTCTTTTGGTTGAAAGAAGTAAACACATGTAGATTATTAATGATGTGTAGACTTGCTTGTTGCAATTAATGTGCTAGGTAGTTTAGAAATCAAAGTTAATTTCATGATCACAACATGAAATGGTGTGTTTGAAGCCAAAAGAGGAGCCTTGTTAACTAGAGATGAGGAGAGGGCCACTTTAGTTGTGAATTCCACCAATCAACAATAACTACATGAAAAGGTAATCAAGGTGAAGGACTGCCTTGTCTGATGGAATTGAAGGAATTCGTAGCATATATGGCATATTGACATTGTTTTTACAATGAATGTAGTGGTTAATTGAATCAGAAAAAATAATTTCATGGTCATTGTAGGAAAAGGTGCCCTTTGAACCAAAAGAGCCTTAAGGTGAATACAAAGTGTCATTATATTGGAATTATAGCACCTAATATTTGTAAGAAGTGCACACCAAGATAAATGACTACTTTGGTTGATGGAAGTAAACATATATAGATTATTAATGATGTGTAGACTTGCTTGCCTTAATTAATATGCTAAGTAGTTTAGAAACAAAAGTTAATTTCATGATCACAGCATGAAATGGTGTGTATGAAGCCATAAAAGGAGCCTTTTTGTCCAAAGTTAAGGAGAGGGACACTTTTGTTGTGAATTCAACCAATCAACAATATCTACATGAGCTAAACAAGTTGAAGGACTTCCTTGTTTGATCGAATTGATGGAATTCATAGCAGTATTGTCATTGTTTTTACAATGAATGTAGTGCTTAATATAATAAAAAAATATATAATTTCATGGTCTTTGTAGGAATAAGTGCTTTTGGAACCAAAAGAGGCTTAAAGTGAGGACAAAGTGTCATTATATTGGAATTAAAGCATTTAACATTTGTAGGAAATGCACACTAAGATGAATGACTCCTTTGTTTGATGGAAGTCAACTCATTTAGATTATTAATGATGTGTAGAGTAGCTTTTTGCAATTAATATGCTAGGTAGATTAGAAACAAAAGTTAATTTCATGACAACTACAAGAAAAGGTGTGTTTTGAGGCAAAAGAGGAGCCTTGCTAACCGGAACTAAGGAAAGGGACTCTTAGCTTGTGATTTCAAACAATTATTAATAAAATCTACACGAAAAGCTAATCAAGGTGAAGGATAGCCTTGCTAGATGTAATTGAATGAATTCATAGCATAGATGGCATATTGACATTGTTTTTACAATGAATATAGTAGTTAATATAAGCACAAAAAATAATTTCATGGTAATTGCAAGAAGGGGAGCCCTTGGAAGCATAAGAGGCTTAAAGTGAAGAGAAAATCGTATTATATAGGAATTAATGCATGTAACTTTTGTAACAAATGCAAACCAAGTTAATTGACACCATTGGTTAATGAAAGTAAACACATTTAGAGTATTAATGATGCGTAGACATGCTTGTTGCAATTAATATGCTAGGTAGTTTAGAAACAAAACTTAATTTCATAACTGCAACAAGAAAAGGTGTGTTTGGAGCCAAAAAAGGAGCCTTGCTAACAAGAACTCAAAAAAGGGACCCATTCATTATGAATTCAACCAATTTATAATATCTACATGAAAAGCTAATCAAGGTGAAGGACTACCTTGCCTGATAGATTTGAATGAATTCTTACCATCGATGGCATATGGATATTGTTTTTACAATGAATATAGTGGTTAATTTAAGTATAAAAAATAATTTTATGGTCATTGCAAGGAAAACAGCCCTTGGAACCAAAGGTGGCTTAATGTGTATTAAAAGTCTAACTATATAGGAATTAAAGCACTTAGCTATTGCACTAAATGCAAACCAAGATGAATGACTCCTTTGGTTGAAGGAAGTAAGCACATTTAGAGTATTAATGATGTGTAGACATGATTGTTGCAATTAATATGCTAGGTAGTTTAGAAACAAAAGTTAATTTCATGACCACTGTAAGAAAATGTGTGTTTTGAGCCAAAAAAAAAAAAAAAGGAGCCTTGCTAACCAGAACTAAGGAAAGGCACTTTTAGCTTGTGATTTCAAACAATTAATAAAATCTACATGAAAAGCTAATCAAGGTGAGGGATAGCCTTGTTACATGTAATTGAATGAATTCATAGCATAGATGGCATATTGACATTGTTTTTACAATGAATATAGTAGTTAATATAAGCAAAAAAAATAATTTCATAGTCATTGTAAGAAGGGGAGCCCTTGCAAGCATAAAAGGCTTAAAGAGAAGAGAAAGTCTTATTATATAGGAATTTATATAGGAATTAACGCATGTAACTTTTGTAGCAAATATAAACCAAGTTGATTGACAACTTTGGTTGATAAAAGTAAACACATTTAGAGTATTAATGATGTGTAGACATGCTTGTTGCAATTAATATGCTAAGTAGTTTAGAAACAAAACTTAATTTCATGACCATTGCAAGAAAAGGTGTGTTTATAGCCAAAAAAAGGAGCCTTGCAAACAAGCAAGGAAGTCCTTCATCCTGACTAGCTTTTCCTCTAGATATTATTTATTAGTTGAATTCAAAAATAAAAGGTCTATATGCTCAGTTTTAATTAGCAAGGCTCCTTTTTTGGCTCCAAAAACACCTTTTCTTGCAATGATCATGAAATTAAGTTTTGTTTCTAAACTTCCTAGCATATTAATTGCAACAAGCAAGTCTAAACATCATTAATAATCTAAATGTATTTATTTCCTTCAACCAAAGGATTCAATCATCTTGGTTTGCATTTCCTACAAAAGTTAACTGCTTTAATTCCTATATAGTTACCCTTTCTATACACATTAAGCCACTTTTGGTTCTAATAGCTACTTTCCTTGCAATGACCATGAAATTATTTTTTGTATTTAAATTACCCATTATATTCATTGTAAAAACAATGTCTATATGCCATCGATGATATGAATTCATTCAAATTCATCAAATGAGGATGTCCTTCATCCTGACTAGCTTTCCCTCTAGATATTATTTATTAGTTGAATTCAAAAATAAAGAGTCTGTATGCTCAATTTTAATTAGCAAGGATCTTTTTTGGCTCCAAACACACCTTTTCTTGCAGTAGTCATGAAATTAAGTTTTGTTTTTAAACTTCCTAGCATATTAATTGCAACAAGCAAGTCTAAACATCATTAATAATCTAAATGTATTTACTTCCTTCAACCAAAGGAGTTGTTCATCTTGGTTTGCATTTCCTACAAAAGTTAACTGCTTTAATTCTTATATAGTTACACTTTCTGTACACATTAAGCCACCTGTGGTTCCAATGGCTGTTTTCCTTGCAATGACTATGAAATTATTTTTTGGACTTAAACTAACCACTATGTTTATTTCTGTCAGGCAAGGCTGTCCTTCACCTTGATTAGCTTTTCATCGATGGCATTGCTAACCAAAGGTGTGTATAGATGGACTTTCTGTACACATTAAGCCACATTCAGTTCCAAGGGCTGTTTTCCTTGCAATGACTACACATTAAGTCATGAATATAGTGGTTAATTTAAGGAAATGCACACCAAGATGAATGACTCCTTTGATTGAAGGAAGTAAACGCATTTAGAGTACTAATGATGTCTAGACTTGCTTGTTGCAATTAGCTCTTTTTGTAGATATTATTAATTGGTTGAGTTCATAAATGAAGGTTTGCTCTCCTCTGTTCTGATCAGCAAGGCTCCACATTTTGCTCTAAGCACACCTTTTCTTGGAGTGATCGTGAAATTAACTTTTGATTCCCAACTATCTAGCATATTAATTCAACAGGCAAGTTTACATAATTAATAATCTATTACTTATTGGTTGAATTCACAAATAAAGAGTCCTTGTCCTCAAGTTTTCCTTAGTTTTGGTTTGCAAGGCTCCTCTTTTGACTCCAAACACACCTTTTCTTGTTATGGACATGAAATTAACTTTTGTTTCTAAATTACCTACCATATTAATTACAACAAGCAAGTCAACACATCATTAATAATCTAAATGAGCTTACTTCCTTCATCCAAAGGAGTCATTCATCTTGGTTTGCATTTCCTACAAAAGTTAAGTGATTTAATTCCTATATAGTTGGACTTTCTATACACATTAAGCCACATTCAGTTCCAAGGGCTGTTTTCCTTGCAATGACTACACATTAAGTCATGAATATAGTGGTTAATTTAAGGAAATGCACACCAAGATGAATGACTCCTTTGATTGAAGGAAGTAAACGCATTTAGAGTACTAATGATGTCTAGACTTGCTTGTTGCAATTAATATGCTATGTAGTTTAGAATCAACAGTTTATTTCATGACCACTACAAGAAAAGGTGTGTTTGGAGCCAAAAGAAGAGCCTCGCTAACCTAAATTATGGACAAGGACTCTTTATTTGTGAATTTAACCAATAAATAATATGTATATGAAAAGCTAGTCAAGATGAAGCGTTGCCTTGTTTGATGGAAATGAATGAATTCATAGCATAGATGGTGTATTGACATTTTTTTTACAATGAATATAGTGCTTAATATAAACATAAAAAATAATTTAATAGTTATTGCACGAGAAAGAGCCCTTGGAATCAAAAGAGGCTTAAAGTGAATAGAAAGTCTCATTATATTGGAATGAAAGCACCTAACATTTGTAAGAAATGCACATCAAAATGAATGACTTCGTTGGTTCAAAGAAGTAAGCATGTTTAGATAATTAATGATGTGTAGACTTGCTTGTTGCAATTAATATGCTAGGTAGTTTATAAGCAAAAGTTAATTTCATGTCCACTACAAGAAAAGGTTTTGTTGTTCCCATATCCTTGTATGGGTTGTAATTGTTGTCAACTAGATTCACGTGTGCAAGAAGAAGTAGCTCGTTCAAGCATTATGTTTTCAGTAGAAAGAAAAGAGCAAGAAAAATAAATTGAGGATAATGCTCAATTTTGTATGGAATAGTAATATGAAGCCATATGGAGGGGCAAGAAAGGAAATTTGTCGTAGATCTAGTAAACCCTACTAGGATTTGCATAGAAGGGAGTATATGAACCGGTAGAGCAAGAGAAAGAAAAAGATGAGAAATACACCACCGGGAGAGAAAACCAGAAACATACCACTGGGAAAGAAAACCAAAAACACAACACCAGGAGAGCAAACCAGAAACGCACCACCTGCAAGAGAAGAAATCAAAAACATACCAACTTGGAAGAGAAGACAGCCAATCTAGTATCCATGAAACCATCCGGAAGAGAAGACAATAGATCTAATATCCGTGAGACCACCCGCAAGAGAAAACAGCAGATCTGGTATCCATGAGACCACCTGGAAGTGAAGCCAACAGACCAGAACGTCTCACCAAGCATGACAAACCAGAATGTGCGATGGGGAGTGACAAACCAGAACGACTCACCAGATGTGACAGACTAGAACGTTCCACCAAACGTGCAACAGTGAGTGACAGACCAGAATGTGCGACAGGGTGTGGCAGTCCAGAACATGCGACAGGGTGTGGCAGCCCAGAACATGCGATGGGGCGTGACAAACCAGAACATGCAACTGGGCGTGAGAGCATAGCAGAAACGGGAGAGACGTGAACCAGCAAAAACCAGAAGCATGTGGCAAGTTGAGAAACTTGAACCAGCAAAACCAGAAATGTAAGGCAAGCTGAGAGACGTTTCACCAGGCCAAAAATGTGAGGCAGGCCACGAGACGCGAAATGGCATACCAGAAGCATGAGGCAGTCCGTGAGACGTGAAATGGCAAACCAGTAGTGTGAGGCAGGCAGTGAGATGTGAAACGGTAGACCTAAAGTGTGAGTGCAGGCCATGAGACAATGAGACCAGGAGTTGGGTGAGACAACTTAGAGAAGAAATTCGGTGTAGCATTTGAGAGAACTCAACATATTTCCAAATTTCTTCGAGAGAGATTAGAGAGAGTTGTGGTGATCTTCCAAGCGGCATTGAAGTAGCCTATTCAAATCACATAGAGGCAACATAAGCTAGAAAAAGGGTAGACACAGTAAGTGACACTCTTTGTATTGTGATTGCTTCGTATTTGCAATAGTGAATGGAGTAGAAGATTAAGACATCAATTGTAATCATAAGGGATACCACATTGGTGTTCTCAAATATAATAGATTGTCTCGGTAGAGGAAGAATCCCTACCACTGTGGAGTATGTCACATTGACGTAACCATGTAAATCTCTGGTGTTCTTGCTTCGAATTTACATTTTGTATTTTGAATTAAGTTGTGAACGGAGCTAAAAAATCATCAAACCCATAACCTAAAGGGAGACCTAATCAAGAAAAACCAATATGTTTAATAGGCAAGGTGTTTGAAAGGTAACTTTGGGGACTATTTTGATTAGTAGGTAACAATAGATCTACCTTAGTTGAATTTGAGAAAGAGTTCATTTCTAAGAAGAGATTGAAGTTGTTCACCTATCAATTAAAAAGAAGGGGTGTAATACTAATTCACCCCCTTCTTAGTATTACAAACTAGTAGATCCTAGGATGATGTAGGGAACTTCAATTGGTATCAGAGCTTGGTTCACTAGTTTGAAGCTTAACAGCTTGGTGTTCTAGTTTGAAGGGTTTCAGAAGTTTTAACTTGTTCAACATACTAAGAAATGGATGCCAATACCAGCACCAGCACTACTTACAACAAGAAGGTTCTAATCTTCAACGGAACCAACTACCATATATGGAGAGCGAGAATAAAGGTGGTATTTGCAACCATGGGCATGAATGTGGTGAAATTGGTACATGAGAGTTTTGTACCCCCAAAAGAAGGTAAAGATCCAACCCTAAAGGAATTAAGGCAGTTTGAAATAAATAGGAAGGCCTTAAACATCATTATTTTAGCATTGACAGATGCTGAATATGCTAAAGTTATGTACTACAAATTTGCTAAGCAGATATGGGATAGATTGCAGAAGGTCTATAAAGGTGATGGCAGAATGAAGGAGGCCAAGCTTCAAGTTTTCAAGAAGAGATATGAATCCCTCATAATGCAGAAAAATGAGACAATCCAAGAGTTCTTCACCAGGGTTATTGATGTTATAAATGACCTTAGAAGTCATGGGAAGAACAAGAAGGACTCATCTATTGTGAAGAAAATTTTGAGAATTCTACATGAGAGGTTTGCCTTAAAGGTGGCAGCCATAGAGGAGAGTAGAGATCTAAATTTTATGTCTCTGCATGATCTTCAATGCAATCTCATTAGAATAAAGTCAACTGAAAGCTCCTCAACATCAAAGCTATCATAAGAGTTAGCTTTCAAAGCTATGAGACATTTGAAGATAAGAGAAGAGGAAGAATCATCCAGTGGGGATGATGACGGTGATAAGGAAGAAAGTGAAGGTGAAGTGTTGGCTTACTTCACAAGGAAATTCAAAAAGGGGTCTAAGAAGGGAAAAGGACAGTTGTCCTTAAGATGTTATCATTATAAGCAGACTGGACACTTTGCTTCTCAGTGCAAAGTGAAACTTGATGATGAAGATGAGGATGGTGATGATGAGCAGAATTCAAAATGGAGAAGACCATCATCCAAGTCAAGGAAGTCTAGCAAGAAGACTGCTAACCCACAGAAGAAGAAGAGAGGCTCATTCAAGAGTTATGTGAGCTAGACAAAAAAAGCTGATGAGGAGGACGTTGTAGACTCATCAGATGAACATGCCTTTATGGCATCAGCTTGATGTAGTAGTTCAACCTCTGAAGAGGAAGAGGGGATTGATGAAGAAGAACCAGATCTTAAAGCTGAGTTAAAAGAAACTTAAAATGAGATAATCATAAGGGGTAGAACTATAAGAAGGTAGGAGGCCCATATAAAACAAGTTGAGCAAAGATTAAGGAAGTAGAAAGTCAAAAGGATGAAATAAGTGCTGAGCATATTGACTTGAAGAGAAGATTTGAAGAATAGATTAAAATATGTGAAGATCTTATTATAAAGCTTGGCTTAAAGACTTCAACAATTGAAGAAATAGAGATAGAGTTGCTGAGACTTTAGCAACAACTCAAAAAGAGTGAAGAGAACTTGCAGAAGTTTGAAGTGGTAGGAGAAACAAGCTCTGTAAGAGAAAAGAAGAATGAAGAGAAAGTGTAGCAATCTGAGGCTACTATGTGATAATCAAAGTGCAATTGATCTTAGCAAGAATCCAGTTCAACATTCAAGGAGCAAGCATATTGACATCCAGTATCACTTTATCAAGGATCAAGTGGAAGAGGGCACAATTCAATTGAAGTATGTCAGTACTAAAGATCAAATCTCAGATATTCTAACTAAACCTCTGTCCACAAAGCTATTTAAAAAGCACAAAATGAGTCTGTCTATGCAAATGGCTCCTCAAGCCTGAAGTTCAAGTGAATCCTTCATCTCTTCTTTATGGGTTTTTCACATTTGTAATTGGTTGGCAAAGGGGGAGAGAAGCAACAATGCAGGGGAAGCTGTTAAAGAAGGGGGAGTGCATATTTAGGGGGAGTTGTAATCCATTTGCTTCTAGATTATTACTCTAAGAAGATTATGAAGGACTGTTGCATAATGGCTTTTGTAGTGAGTGTTGCCAATAGTTACAAAGGAGGAGATTGTCGTTCCTACAGCCTTGTATGGGTTGTAATTGTTGTCAACTAGATTCAAGTGTGCAAGCAGAAGTGGTTCATTCAAGAATTGAAGGGATGAGTTTTCAGTAGAAAGAAAAGAGCAAGAAAAGTAAATTAAGAAGGAGGATAAGGCTGAATTTTGTATGGAACAGTAATATGAAGCCACATGGAGGGGCAAGAAAGAAAATTCACTGCAGCTCTAGCAAACCCTACTAGGGTTTGCATAAAAGGGAGTAAATATACTGGTAGAGCAAGAGAAAAAAATGATGAGAAACACACCACCGGGAGAGAAAACCAAAAACACACCACTGGGAGAGCAAATTAGAAATGCACCACCTATAAGAGAAGAAATTAGAAATGTACCAACTTAGAAGAGAAGATAATAGATCTAGTATCCGTGAGACCACCCAGAAGAGAAGATAACAGATTTGGTATTCGTGAGACCACCCAGAAGAGAAGCCAACAAACCAAAATGTCCCACTAGGCATGACAGACCAGAACGTGCGACAGGGAGTGACAGACCAGAATGACTCACCAGGCATGCCAAACCTGAATGACTCACCAAGTGTGACAGACTAGAATATCCCACCAGGTGTGATAGACTAGAATGTGTGATGGGGATTGATAGACCAGAACGTGTGATCGGGTGTGACAGACCAGAACATGCGACGGGGTATGATAGACCAGATTGTGCAATGGAGTGTGAGAGCAGATCAGAAATGGGAGAGACATGAACTAACAAAACCATAAGCATGAGGCAGGCTGAGAAATGTGAACTAGCAAAACCAAAAATGTGAGGCAAGCTAAGAGACATGAAACGCTAGACCAGAAACGTGAGGCAAGCCAAGAGACATGAAACAGCAGACCAAGAGCGTGAGACAATCCATGACACGTGAAACAGCAGACCAGTAGTGTGAGGTAGGTCATGAGATGTGAAAAGGCAGACATGAAGCGTGAGTGCAAGCCATGAGACGGTGAGACCAGGAGTTGGGTGAGACAACGTAGAGAAGAAATTCAGTGTAGCATTTGAGAGAACTAAACATATTTCCAAATTTCTTCAAGAGAGGTTAGAGAGAGTTTTGGTGATCTTCCAAGCGGTAGTGAAGTAGCCTATTCAAATGACACAGAGGTAATACAAGCTAGAAGGGTAGACACAGTATATGACACTCTTTGTATTGTGATTGCTTTGTATTTGCAATAGTGAAAGGAGTAGAAGATTAAGACATCCATTATAATCATAGGTGATACCAGACTGGTGTTCTCAAGTATAATGGATTGTCTCGGTAGAGGAAGAATCCCTACCACTGTGGAGTATGTCACATTGATGAAACCATGTAAATCTCTTGTGTCCTTGCTTTGAATTTACATTATGTGTTTTGAATTAAGTTGTGAACACAACTAAAGAATCATCAAACCCATAACCTAAAGGGCAACCTAATCAAGAACAACCAATCTGTTTAATAAGCAAGGTGTCTGAAAGGTAACTTTGGGGACTATTGTGATTAATAGGTAATAATAGATCTACCTTGATTGAATATGAGAAAGAGTTCATTTACGAGAAGAGATTGAAGTTGTTCAACTATCAATTAAAAAGACATGAAGTATTACAGACTAATAGATCTTAGGGTGAAGTAGGGAACTTCAGGTGTGTTTGGAGCCAAAAGAGGAGCCTTGCTAACCAAAATTAAGGACAAGGGCTCTTTATTTGTGAATTCATTTGATAAATAATATCTACACAAAAAGCTAAACAAGGTGAAAGACTTCCTTGTTTGATGGAATTAATGGAACACATAGCATAGATGGCTTATTGACATCGTTTTTACAATGAATATAGAGGTTAATATAACCACAAAAAATAATTTCGTGGTCTTTCCAAGAAAAAGAGCCCTTGCGACAAAAAGAGGCTTTAGGTGAATAGAAAGTCTCAATATTTTTGGAATTGAAGCACTTAACTTTTGTAGGAAATGCAAACCAAGATGAATGACTCCTTTGGTTGAAGGAAGTAAACACATATGGAGTATTAATGATTTGTAGACTTGCTTGTTGCAATTAATATGCTCGGTAGTTTAGAAACAAAAGTTAATTTCATGACAACTGCAAGAAAAGGTGTGTTTGGAGCCAAAAGAGGAGGCTTGCTAATGAAAACTTAGGAATAGGACTCTAAAGTTCCTGACTTCACCCTAGGATCTACTAGTTTGTGATATTAAGAGGGGGGTGAATTAGTATAACCATAATTCGCAAATATGTGAACAACTTCAACCTCTTCTTAAAATTGAACTCTTTCTCAGATTTGACTAAGATAGATTTATTGCTACCAACTAATCACAATAGTCCCCAAAGTCACCTTTCAGACACCTTGCCTATTAGGTCTTTGTTAGGTTATGGGTTGGTTGATACTTTTTCTGTGTTCACACAACTCAATTGAAAACACAGAACGTAAAACAAAGTAAGGACACACGAGATTTACGTGGTCCCATCAACATGACTTACATCCACAGTGGTAGGAACTCTCCCTCTACCGAGACAATCCACTATACTTGAGAATACCAATTACAATAGATGTCTTAATCCTCTGCTCCTTTTTGCAAATACTAAGCAAGTACAATATAAAAAGTGTCACTATGTCTACCCTGCTTCTAGCTTGTCTTGCCTCTTTTGAGTTGAATGGCTACTTCACTGCCGCTTAGAAGTTCACCACAATGCTCTCTACTCTCTCTTGAAGAAATATGAAAATACATTGAGTTCTTTCAATGCTTCGCCGAATTCCTTCTTTAGGTTACACGGCTCCTACTTTCAATGTCTCACGGTCTCACCCGTCTCCTATTTCACAATCTTACTATCTCACGGCTTGCCTCACGTTTCTGATTTGCCATTCCACATCTCAGGGCTTGCCTCACAATTCTGGTTTGGCATTTCATGTCTCACGCACATTTCTAGTTTGCACACTTTGCTGGTTTCACGACTCACGTACGTTTCTGGTTTGCATGCCTTGTTGATCACATGCCTCACACACATTTCTGGTCTGCCCTTGTCCGTTTCACACCTCTAGGCAGCTTGGTTTGCTCTCCTGGTGGTCTCCTCTTTCATGTTTTCTCCTCTCTTCCCTTATGGATTATGTGCTGTCTCCTCTCTTACCACTGGTGCGTTTGCCTCTCCTCTTACCGTGAGTCACACGGTTTCCTTCTAGCCATTGCCTGGTTTCCCTTGCTATCCAAGGTCTCCCTTTGTTTGTCGTGTGTTTACTCTTGTTGTCCAATAGGTTTACTCTTCCTTGTTGTAGGGTTTTTACTCACCAAGTTCTCACTTGCTGTTGGTGTGTTGTGACCGTGCTCTCCTTATTGTCATTCACCTTGCCTAGGCCATTCTCCTTCTTGCCATCCACACCTCTTTTGCTGGTTGATTGCTTTGCTGTTTAGGTTGTGTTGGCCGATTTCTCTCTTTGGTCGATTTCTTTTTGTGTTGGCCAAATGGTTGGTTGGACGTCCTCTCTCTTTTAATTGGTGGTGGTTTTGTCATTCACTCTTTTGTTTTGGTGTGCTGTTTTGTGTTTGGTCATTCCACTTTTTCTGATTTGTGATTTGTTGTCCACCCTCTCTTGCTGTCCTGCTGTGTACTCTCTCTTTGCTGTCCAGCCGTTCCTCCCTTGTTTCTCTTTGGTCAATCACCCACCTTTGTTGTTTATGCTGTTTTTCCGTATAGGGTAGGGTTTTTCTTGATTGTCTCATTGGTTGGCTAGTTGTATAGGTTTTTCGAATGGTTGAATTGCCGACCCATGCCTAGCTTTGTCTTCCAAGACCATTATATACTCTCTTCCATAAGACTCTAATAGGGCTTACATGGTAGATTTACGTGGTAGATTTATATACTCTCTTGCCCTTACATGGTAGATTTACTTTCTTGCCCTTTCATGTGGCTTAAAAGGGACATTTAGTTATGAATTCAACCAATCAATAATTTGAATATAAAATGGTAAACAAGGTGAAGGACTACCTTTCTTGATTGAATTGGAGGAATTCATAACATATATAGTGTATTGACATTGTTATTACAGTGAATGTAGTGGTTAATATAATCAGAAAAAATAATTTCATGGTCATTACAAGAAAAAGTGTTCGTGCCACCAAATAAGGCTTAAAGTTAATACAAAGCGTCATTATATTGGAATTAAAGCACTTAACATTTGTAGAAAATGCACACCAAGATGAATGACTCTATTGGTTGAAGGAAGTAAACACATATAGATTATTATTGACACGTAGAATTGCTTGTTGCAAATAATATGCTAGGTAGTTTAAAAACAAAAGTTAATTTGATGATCACAGCATGAAATAGTCTGTTCGAAGCCAAAAGAGGAGCCTTGTTAACCAAAGCTAAGGAAAGGGACACATTAGTTGTGAATTCATCGAATCAAAAATATCTACATGAAAAGCTAATCAAGGTGAAGGATTGCCTTGTCTTATGGAATTGAATGAATTCATAGCATATATGACATATTGACATTGTTTTTATAGTGAATGTAATGGTTAATATAATCAGAAAAAATAATTTCATGGTCATTGTAGGAAAAAGTGCCCTTGGAAGTAAAAGAGGCTTAAAGTGAAAGTGTCATTATATTGCAATTAAAGCACTTAACATTTGTAGGAAATGCACACCGAGATGAATGACTCATTTAGTTGAAGGAAGTAAGCACATTCAGATTATTAATGATGTGTAGACTAGATTGTTGCAATTAATATGCATGGTAGTTTGGAAACAAAGTTTATTTCATGGTATCTATAAGAAAAGGTGTGTTTGGAGCCAAAAAAAGGAGCCTTGCTAACCAAAATTGTGGACAAGGACAATTTATTTATGAATTTAACCAATAAATAATATGCACACAAAAAGCTAATCAAGATGAAGGATTGCCTTATTTGATGGAAATGAATGAATTCATAACATAGATGGCGTATGGACGTTGTTTTTACAATGAATATAGTCCTCAATATAAGCACAAAAAATAATTTCATGGTTATTGTAGGAAAAAGGGCCCTTGGAACTAAAGGAGGCTTAAAGTGAATAGAAAGTCTCATTATATAGGAATTAAAGCACCTAACATTTGTAAGAAATGCAAACCAAGATGAATGACTCCTTTGGTTGAAGGAAGTAAGAACATTTAGATAATTAATGATATGTAGACTTGTGTGTCGCAATTAATATGCTACATAGTTTAGAAACAAAAGTTAATTTCATGATTACTGCATGAAAAGGTATGTTTGAAGCCAAAAGAGGAGCTTTGCTAATCAGAGCTGAGGAGAGATACATTTTAGTTGTGTGTTCAACCAATCAACATAGATCGCATATGGACATCGTCTGATGGAATTGAAGGAATTCAAGCATAGATCACATATGGACATTGTTTTTATAATGAATATAGTGGTTAATATAAGTACAAAAAATAATTTCAAGGTCATTCCAAGAAAAATAGGCCTTAGAACTAAAAGTGGCTTATAGTGACTAAAAAGTCATTATATTGGAATTAAAGCTCTTAACATTTGTAGGAAAAGCACACAACAAGATGAATGACTCCATTGGTTTAGGAAAGTAAACACATATAGATTATTAATGTCGTGTAGACTTGTTTGTTGCAATTAATATGCTAGGTAGTTTAGAAACAAAAGTTAATTTCATTATCACAGCATGAAATGGTGTGCTTGAAGCTAGAAAAGGAGCCTTGATAACTAAAGCTAAGGAGAGGGACACATTAGTTATGAATTCAACCAATCAATAACATCTACATGAAAAGCTGAAGTTCCCAACATTACACTAGGATCTACTAATCTGTAATATTGAGAAGGGGGTGAATCAGTATTTCGCCCTTTTTAATTGGTAGGTGAACAATTTCAAACTCTTCTTAGAAATAAACTTTTTCTCAGATTCAACTAAGGTAGATCTATTGTTACCTACTAGTCACAATAGTCCCCAAAGTTACCTTTCAAACACCTTACCTATTACATGGATTGGTTGTTCTTGATTAGGTCTTCTTTAAGGTTATGGGTTTGATGATTCTTTAGCTTTGTTCACAACTCAATTCAAAACACAAAATGTAAATTCAAAGCAAGGACATAAGAGATTTACGTGGTTCTGCCCATGAGATCCACGATGGTAGAGATTCTTCCTCTACCGAGACAATCCACTATACTTGATAATACCAGTGTGGTATCCCCTATGATTACAATGGATGTCTTAATCTTCTACTCCTTTTACTATTACAAATACAAAGCAATCACAAAAATTCGTTAGCTTGTCTACCCTTCTATGTCTACCCTTCTTTTAGCTTGTCTTGCCTCTGTTTGATTTGAATAGGCTACTTCACTGCCACTTGGAAGATCACCAAAACACTCTCTAACCTCTCTTGAAGAAATCTGAAAATTCATTAAGTTCTCTCAAATGTTTCTCCGAATTTCTTCTCTAGGTTATCTCACACAACTCCTATTCTCACTCGTCTCCTTGTCTCACCGTCTCACTATCTCACCCTCTCACAGTCTCACCCGTTTCCTAGTGTCATTGTCTCATCGTCTCTCCATCTCATGGTCTCACTCTTTTCTGGTCTTATTGTCACACCATCTCTAGGTCTCACATCTCACTGTTTTCGGTCCCACGTCTCATCGTTTCTGGTCTCACGTCTCACTGATTCTGGTCTCACATGTTTCACCCTTTTCTGGTCTCACCAGTTTCTGGTTTCACGTCTCCTCTGGTCTCCCGTGTTTCACCCATTTCTAGTCTCATCCATTTCTAGTATCGCGCCTCCTTTGGCCTAACGCGTTTCACCCTTTTCTGGTCTCACTGATTCTGGCCTTCCGGTGTCCTCTAGTGTCACCTGTTTTACCCTTTTCTGGTCTCACCACTTCTGGTCTTCTAATGTGTTCTGATGTCAACCATTTCACCCTTTTCTAGTCTCACATCTCACCTAGTCTCACGCCTCACCTGGTCTCACACCTCACTTGGTCTCACGTATCACCTGGTCTCACTATCTTATGGTGTTTCACCCTTTTCTATTTTTTTTTT
>JAHLGO010000436.1:6128811-6160788 GCA_020615895.1 Ceriops decandra
AAACTCTAGCAAAAGTAGGGGAGAGAAAACCAAGCATAAGAAACAAGATTCTGACTGCAATAAGGGTGGATAACAGAGACCCTTAAGTGACTGTCCCAAGAATGAGAAGAAGTTTGCAAGTAAGCATAACTCTGCTAATCCTCCTAAACTATATTTCATTTGTGATGGACTGCATTGGGTAAAGGATTGCCCCAAACACAATGCAATGAATGCTATAATGTAGTACTTGATCTAGAAAAAACCAATGAAGAAACTCAAGTGGACATGGGATCTATCTAACGATTGGGTAATCTCTCAAAGCGTTCCTCCCCAACAGTCACTAAGTAAAAGGGATTGTTGTATGCTAATATTGCCATTGAGGGCAAATCAGCTTATGCGATGCTAAATATAGGGGCAACGCATAAATTCATAGACATGCAAAAGGCCAAATGTTTAGGCCTCAAATTGACAAAGGGAAATGATGCCATTAAAGCACTAAACTTCAAAGCTAGGCTTGTCCAAGGCATGGTACATGGAGCAACTATCCAGATTGATGAATAGACTGGTAAGTTAGACTTTACTGTCATTCCCATGGATGATTTTAAGGTGGTGTTAGGTCTTGAATTCTTTTATGAAGTTTCAACTTTTCCTATTCCTGCTTCAAGTTCTCTTGTGGTTACTCACACTCATAAGATCTATATAGTTCCCTTAAAGTGCAAATAGAGGTCTTAACCATCAATGATCTCGGCCTTGCAATTCAATGGGGTCTCAAGTCGAGTCCTGGCTATATTGCTACCATAAAGGAGCTAAGCAATGGGGAAGATGTAACAGCACCAACTCCTGCGCTACCACAACCCACTTAAGCTATCCTTACCAAGTTCAAGGATGTCATGCCTTTCGAAATGCCAAAGAAGCTTCTACCAAAGCAAGATATGGATCACCACATTGAGCTAGAACACAGTGCCAACCTCCCTACCATGGGTCCTTATCACATGGCACTCCCAGAACTCACTAAACTGAGGAAGCAGCTCCATGATTTGATTGATTCACAATGCCAAGCTTCCTTCGAGAGATTAAAGTAAGCAATCTCCAAGGAACCTGTCATGTTACTACCGGACTACAAAAATCTTTTCGAAGTCCATACTAATGCATCCAACTTTACCATTGGAGGAGTCTGGATGTAGGATAGGCAACCCATTGCCTACAAAAGTCGCAAATTAAACGACACCAAGCAATGCCCAAAGGACTATGCAGCAGGAGACATGGTGATGGTGAAACTATTGCTGAACCAATTCAAGTGTCTACGCAAAGTACACAAGGGCTTGGTACAAAAGTATGAAGGGCTATTTCCTATCATCAAGCATGTGGGAAAGGCCACCTATCAAGTTTAACTCCCTCTAAAGCTGAAGATCCATAATAGTTTCCATGTAAGTCTTCTAAAGCCTTTCTATGGAGACGAAGAGGATCCAAGCCAAAACTAGTCCAAGCACACACTAATTGCTGTGGTCACCAAATTCAACAAGGAGGTGGAACACATCCTGATTGATAGAGTGATCTGGAGAAGGGGAGTTCCCAACTACACGTACTTGGTGAAATGGAAAAATTTGCCAAACCAAGAGGCTAGTTGGGAACGAAAGGACTAGCTTTAGCAGTTTGTCGATCATATTCGGCAATATGAGGCTAAAAATGTGACGAGGACATTGAAGAATTAAGTGGGGGAGGATGTCTCAAGGATACGTTGATCCAACCCATTCACGTATCCTTATGGTGCAAATTTGGGCCAATACCAAACCTCTATGGGCTGCTAGCATTATCCAACACCATTGTTGCCTACGGAAGATCCCAAAAGCTTGCAGAAGTATCTTTATCTAGAAACTTCTTACAAAATGTGCAACAATTTCCTAAAGAATTTCGGAATGGACCATATTAAATGCTTATCTAGAATAATCCTTGTATATATCAAGAATATTCCATTCTAGGACTTTCTTTTTAGTTGTATAAATAGGTCACTCATCTCATTTGTACAACACGAATGCTTTCTCAATACATGTTCACTTGTAAAGCTCTCTTGTGCTCTCTCTTTTTCATTCTCTCAACCTCTTCCAATTCGCTCACTTGCCACTCATACATCTTCCGCACTCAAACTCTTCAAGGCTACTTAGCTCATCTTCTCTCGTAAGATTGACTAAGTGTCGCATGGTTTAGCACGATCTGAGTCTAACTCCATAAAATTTATGTCTCTACAACATGCTTATGTCTCTACAGGATGCTTATGTATTCACAACACTCTCTCTTGCTGTTCTCTCTTAAATTTTTTGCAGAACACACCTCTCTTAACAACTGCATGGAGATATTTATAAGCCTTGAGTTTAGGGTTGCTTTATCATCAACAGTCAATATTGATTCTCAAGGGTTGCCCTATAATTAACAGTTAGTATTAATTCCTAAGGATTACCCTACAAGTAACGGTCAACATTAATTCCCAAGGGTTACCCTCCGATCAATGGTCAGTATTGACTCCTAAAATTTAGAGTTAATGGTCAATATTGACTCATTAAATTTATGGTTGACCTGCCACATTTCATTGGCATTCATAACTTTAAATTAACAAGGACAAATCTATAAGATGCTATTGATAACAAATCCAACATTAGTCATCAAAGATGGGCTCAACAATCTCCCCTTTTGGATTTGTTGGCAACATATTAAATCCAAAAATCAATATTTAAGCACAAGCGGTAGCTTTTAACATTCATAACTTCCCCTAAAACATACATCACCCTTTTTGCATAGAGGCATGATACCAATTAAAAACTCCCTCTTTTTTCTACTTCTCCTCCTTGACAATTTCTCCCCTGATTTTCCCCCTTGGATTTATTAAGCTACTCTCCCTTTTGATCAATGTATACTCTCTTTGGATTTATGCAAAATATCTCCCCCTTTGACAATAAATCCAAAGAATAATAAAAGAGGGAAAGGGAAAGGGATTAAAGGCATACCTTAGCCTCTAAGGGGTGGCTGAACACATAAGCTCAGCCTTAACTTCTGGAACATATCTCTTAACAGAGGTTTGGTGAATATCTGCAACTTGCTCCGTGGTAGGCACATACTCTAGCTTTACTTCATTTTTCTCCACTTTTTCTTTAATAAAGTGCCACTTGATTTCAATATGTTTAGATCTAGAGTGTTGGACAGAATTCCTTAATAAATTGATGGCACTTTGGATATCACAACCAATTAGTAATGGAAGCTATACATCTACCTTTAGATCTTCAAGTTGTTGTTTCATCTATAACATTTGAATACAAGCCTAAGTTATAGCCATATATTTAGCGTTGCAGTGCTTAAAGTCACTAAATTTTGCTTCTTGCTATGCCATCAAACACATCTACTACCTAAATACATGCACCACCTAACATTGACCTTCTATCATCACAATTTCCAACCCAATCAGCATATGTATACCCATATAAATTAAGCTGCCCATTTCTATCATAAAGCATCCCATAATTTGTTATGCCCTTCACTTATCTTAGAATTCTCTTAGTAGTCATAAGGTGAGATTCCTTGGGCTCACTTTGAAATCTAGCACAAAGTGTTACAACAAAAACAAGATTAGGCCTTAATGCTATCAAATACAGTAAACTTCCAACTAACTTTCTATATTCCTTCTAATCAACCTTTTGGTCTTCTTTATCTTTACTTAACTTTGTTCTAACAACAATAAGAGTGCTTATTTCTTTAAAGTTCTCCATCCCAAATGTTTTTAATAGCTCACACACATATTTTGGAAAATTCTAGCCATGCTTTACAAAACTTGTAACCCTAAGAAGAATTTAATTTCACCTATCATAAACATCTCAAACTTTTCTTCATCTGATTGGCAAAAGTAGTGCAAAGGGCCTCTTTTTCAGCAGTAAAAAATATGGCATCAACGTAACCTACAACAATTAATTTGCCCTATTTATCTTCCTTTATGTACAAATTATTATCTACATTCTTTTTTCTGAATTTCATATTTTTGAGACATGCATCTAGTTTGGAATACTATGCTCTTAGAGCTTGCTTTAAGCCATATAAATCCTTATTCAATCTGCGTATACTTAAACCATCATAATTAAGTATAAAACCATCAGGCTGTTTAATAAATACATCTTCTTCAAGCTCTCCATTAAAAAATGTAGACTTCATATCCATCTGATAAACTTTGTAATTTCTTTGAGCAATAATGGACATGAATATTCTGATTGCTTCAAGTTTAGACACAGGAGCAAAGGTCTCTTAAAAATCAACACCTTTTACTTGTAAGTAGCCTTTGTAAACAAGTTTTGCCTTGTTTCTTACAATCTCACCATTTTCATTGAGCTTATTTCTAAACACACACTTGGTTCCATTGATGTTTTTCCCTTTAGCTTTAAGAACTAACACCGAGTGATCTTTATTCATAACACACACTTATTCCTTGTACTTTAATGCTTCTTCCACTAACTTGGGTTCATCCTCAGAGATCAGTGAGGTTTGTTCACTACCTCTTAGTCTTCTCCTAGTCTGCATAGATCCTCTTTACTACTAATAATGTTTTTAGTCTTAACTTCAACTTTGACTCTTCTATGAGTTTGGGAATACCTTGATTCTTCTTCTTCATCACTTATAATTTAAGAATCAACATCTTCTTTATACTGAACAACCTCTGATTTATCACTTTCATACTCCCTTTCATTATCACACACGACGTCAATAAAAGAACATAATGCAAGTCATTCTTGTAAAATCATCAATAAAAGAAATGAACCACTCATCACTCTGATAATTTTTGTCTTGTAGGCCCACAAACATCTGAATGGATAAGCTCCAATGACTTCTTTATTTGAATCTCCATATTTTTTTGGGTAGCATTCACCATCTTCCTTTTTTGACAAGTGCTACAAATGGCATTTCATTTTCTTTTTAGCTTGGGTACATCTTTCACAACTTCATTTTTGGACAACTTATTTAACCTCTTTGTTAAGCTCATCTTTGATGGCTAATGTTAGATTTGTTATCAACACCATCTCACATAGTTGTATGTGTAAATTTGATGATATGAATGTCGTTAAGATGTAAAGAAGTTATTGGTCAAAACCATTGATGGCATTAACTGAAATCAATGAGTCAATATTGACCATTAACCCTAAATTTTAAAAGGTCAACTTGACCCTAAATTTTAAAAAGTTAATGCTGACCATTAACTCTAAATTTTAGGAATTAAATCTAGTCATTGATTGTAAGGCAACCTTTGGGAATCAATGCTAACCATTGATGATTATGTGACCCTAATCTTAAGGTTCTATAAATACCTCCATGTATCTTGCGAGCCCGATATGTAGACTGTAGAATTTGAAAGAGAATAGCAAAGAGAGGTTAAGTGGCACAGAGAAAGGCAACCACTAAGGAGAGGGGCAGCCAAACAAAGGAGTTGCAACATTAGTCAACCAAAAGAGTTGTAGCCAAGGAGATGTGTAGCAGCCGGCCAAGGAGAATGCAGTAGTCAGCCAAGGAGAGTGTAGTAGCAACTAGCCAAAGAAAAGGTGACAACAACCACAAAAAAAAAAGAGGCAGCCACTCCAACTAAAGGAGGGGTTGTAGCAATCGGCAACTACATCAAAGGGAGAAGAAAAAGGCAGCCCAACCAAATGGAAAACAAGGTGCAGCAGGTGGTAGCCACACCAAACCAACAAAAGAGACATTCAGTAGCCACACCAAACCAAAGGAAAACGCTTGCAACAGCCACCCCAAACCAAAGGAGAAGGCTTGCAACAGTAATATGGAGAAGACAAAATTGTTTCAAGCACCAACAGAACCAGAAGTACCCCTTGTTTCAAAGAGAAGAGGATGAGTTATTCACATTTCATTTAATGGTTAGAGGTGAATTAAAAGTTAAGCAATGGGAATTCTAAAGATTCCCCTATGGAAAAATAAAGATGTCTCCTACGTTACCCCTAATATGTAGAAGTATCGACGTAATTTCATAGAGTCATTTGATCTAAATGCTACATGAAGAACATAAATCAGATGAAGGAACGAGAAGACCTAGGATGTAAAAGAGCATAACATGAGTGATTGGGAAAATTTAGATTCCTATATATTCACTCATGTAGTACTTTACTTCATGAATGTTGCTGCATATTCTCTTCCTAGATGTTGCTATAGTCTCTCCTCCTAAATGTTGCTTCAATCTCTCTTTTCTACAGCTCACATTTTTGCAACTCTCTTTTCTTTTCTGTCACTGCACTTTCCTTCTTGCCTTAGTGCTACTATTGTTTCTCTTATGTCTCTATGTTGTGCAGCTCTTTTATGTCTCTATAGCGTGTAGCTCTATGTCTCTATACCATGCAGTTCTATGTCTCTATAACATGCTTATGTCTCTACAGCACTCTCTTTTGTCGTTCTCTCTTAAATTTTTTGCAAAACACACCTCTCTTAGCAGCTGCATGGATATATTTATAAGCCTTGAGTTTAAGGTTGTCCTATCATTAATGGTCAATATTGATTCCCAAGGGTTGCCCTACAATCAATGGTCAACATTGCATTGATTCCCAAAGGTTATCCTGCAATCAACAATCAGCATTAATTTCTAAAATTTAGGGTCAACGATCAACATTAACTCCTAAAATTTAGGATTAACAGTCAGCATTTACTCTTTAAATTTAGGGTCAATGATCAACATTGACTCATTAAATTTAGAATTGACCTACCATTAATAATTTTGACCCACGATCTCTTTGCATCTCAATGGCATTCATAACATCAAATCAACAAGGACAAATCTATGAAATGTTGTTGACAACAAATCTAACATTAGTCATTAAAGATGAGCTCAACAGTATGTATATGGATTTGACTCACTAAATTAAATTACTTAAATTAACAAATTCTCTTAAACTTTATGATCAAGGAGATCACATCAATCTATTCTTCAATATCAAACATATCTTGACACAATGAAACAACTATATCACTATTACCATCCAAAGATATGCCCAAAGATCTCAAAGGATGTGCAAAGTAAGGTTTAATCTTCAAAACACATCCTATAAGCACTCTTTCACCCAATTAATAAGCAATAAGGAATATCTTGGCATGCATTTTCTTTTTGCTGCATAATTGTAGGAAAATTAATTTATGAAAGATATATGCACAATCCTCTAATACATAAATTATAATTTCTTCCATAAACATAAAAACTCTCCATAGGTATAATCCTTTATACTAATAAGGAAGTGATGAAACATCTTAACAATTAATGCATTACATCTAAGATCCAACATCACATAACAAGATAGCATATGCAAAAATCTCAAGGATCAATATATGTTTACCATATGAACAACTAATTAAACAATAACTCAAATGATGATACAATCAACTAAGGGTAACTATCCTTATTATCCCTCTATGATCATGCATTAGCAACACCTCTTACATTAACATTATAATATCAAAAGAATTGATGTTCAACAAATGCATTTATTAATGATTGTAAGGCAACTAGCAAAGCCCTTTGACTTTGTAACCTTTTCCTGCCATACCAAATTTGCTTTCTTAAGTGGTAAGCTTCTTTTTTTTTACCTCATAAAATAGATTAAAAAGAAACATTTAGTGATACTATTTTTCTTTATCCAAATAACAAGATCTAAGACCAAACCAATAATTTTTTAGGTAATTTTTTGAAATTTCTTTTTTTTTTTTTTTGCTTTGTTTTTGCTAGCTAAAATTAAATTTCTAATTTGTTAAAAATAACTAAAATATTAAAATAGGAGACACTTGCTAGTGGAGGAGATAATAGACATTAGAGGATAGTGTTAGTAACTAAATACAATATATCAAAGGAAAGCATCTCTAATGTTATGGATTTCATCTAGCAAATATAAATAGTTGTTGGGATGCATTAGTGTATGTAGTGATGAAGGCAATTGTTTAGTGAGACAGAAACAAGATCAAGATGCTTTGTATGGTGTTTCTTAATTAAGATTTACTTTAATACCAAACTTTGATGTAGGATAAAAGTGAACCAAAAGATAGAATAAATAAATAGTAAGGGAATTCAACTAAAAATACAAATTAAAAATAAGAATCCACTAGAAAATTAAATTGAATACTTAACATCAATTCAATATTTATAACATGCCTTTACCAAAATAACAAAATAAAAAGCCTATTTATAGAATTAAACTAATTAGATTAAATAGGTGTAAAATTTTAAGTTGAAAAATGAATCTAACTAAGAAATGAGATAATATGTATGCTAAAAAGTATAATATTCCTAGATACTAGAATATTAAGTCTAATAAGATATAAAATATCATCATAAATACAAGATAACAATGAGGTCGTGAATAATAAAGTGTCTTCATCCTTATTCTTCATCACATTCACACAAAAGATCATGCAATGTTCCATGTCTACATGAAACATTAATTTCATTACAACATGGTAATACACCTCAAGCAGTCTACATCCATTGAATTATACTAAACAAAAGAGTCATTTATTTTAATTAGCTTTTTTTATGTGGAAAGAATAGTTCACTAAATCAAAGATAAGGTTGTCATTTCAGTTCTAAGAAATAAGAATTATCCTTTATTTCCATGGAGTCATTCACTAAAGGAATCATGAAATTAACTTAAATGTATACCTTGATCTTTGTTTCCTTGTGACATACACATTATTATGTCTTGGTAGTCCAAATCCATTAAAGTTTATCAATTAAATGGGTTATTTCTCTTAATTAGCTTTTTTTACCAAGAATCATTAATCACTTAAAACTTAAGACTATCACCTTTTGTGGCTTCTTCTTTCATTACAAGGAATCATTAGTACAAAATGATGATGCAATTAACATCGATACCTACATTGAACAATAGTTTCATTATGATATGCATGTTAATATAATTTAAATAGTCTAAATCCATTGAATTACATCACAAAATAGAATTATTTATCATGATTAGCTCATTTTACAAAGATGAGGTCATTTTAGTTAATAAGGGTTGTCTTTATAGGATAAATAGTCATTCACACAAAGGAATCTAGAAATTAACATAAATGCCTCCACTAATCATACATTTCATTGTGAGATGTAAGTTATTATGCCTTGGATAGTTCAAGTCCATTAAGTCCATCAAGCAAGGAAATTAATCATTAATTATTTAAAACATAAGACCTTCATTTGATTCCTAGGTAATAAAGCTTCTCCTTTTGTTATAGGAAAGTATTTACATAAAATGATCATGCAATTAACATTCATGTTCACATTAAAAATTAATTTCATTGCACACATTAAGAGGTTTGGATTTAATATATTCCATTAATCATAGAAGTCATTTAATTTAATTAACTTTATTTACATGGATAGAATGGGATGAGGATATCACTTCATTTAAAGCTAGTATAGATTTGGTCCAAAGAGTCGTTTATACAACAAAATCATTAATTTAAGTTAAATATCAACATCAATCACAAATTTCTTTGCAAAATGAAATTTAGTATGTCTTAGGTAGTCCAAATCTATTGAACTCCATCAAATATAAAAGCTATTGCACTTTTTTTGTTTTCCTTATAGGAAAGAATCATATATTGCTATAAACTTAAGACTAACACATGATTCTTTGGTATTATAGATTCTCCTTTTGGTGGAAGGAATCATTGACATAAAAGTATAATACAATTAATACCATTGTCTCTGCTAAATGCAACTTACATCATGACATATAGGTCAATACCCCTTGGATAGCCTAACTGCATTCACAACTTAATTCAAATCACAAGACGTAAAGTAAATTAAGGACACATGAGATTTATGTGGTTCTGTCAATGTGACGTACATCCACGGTGGTAAGGACTCTCCCTTACTAAGACTATCCACTATACTTAATAATTCTAGTTACAATGGATGTCTTAATTCTCTACTCCTTTCAATATTGCAATTATTAAGCAAGTACAATGCAAAGAATGTCACTTGCTGTGTCTACCCTTCTTTTAGCTTGTCTTGCCTCTATTGAATTGAAAGGCTCCTCCACTGCCACTTAGAAGTTCACTGTAATGCTCTCTAACCTCTCTTGAAGAAATCTAGAAATACATTGAGTTCTTTCAATGCTTTGCCGAATTCCTTCTCTACGTTATTTCACACAACTCCTGCTTTCACCGTCTCACTATCTCCTCCATCTCCTTATCTCACAGCTTTACTGTTTCACGACCTGCCCTCACCTATTCATTTCATACCTCCTTTGGCCGTATTAGATTTTCTCCCTTTACTGCCTGTCACTGTTCATCGACCGTCCACCCCTGTCTATTTTTGGTTTTCTTCCGGCAGATGGTTTATTTTTCTTCATCCACCCTTATTCTGTCATCGACTCTTTCTTTTTCTATCTCTGGTTTTCTCTCTTTCAGCCAGCTTTCTCTCTTTTGTCGTGTCATTTGTTTGTCTCACGCCATTGTAGATCTGCTCTCTGCTCTTCTGGTGGTGTCTCACTCTTTGTTTGTGTCTCTCTCTCGATTCTGTCAATGTTGGGTTTCTCTCTACTTCCGCCAGTCAACTTTTCTTCATCCGTCTCTCTCTCTCTCAATTTTGTTGACCTTCTATTTTTGGCCGTTAGGTTTCTCTCTCCTTTTGCCGATCTACTCCGATTTGGCATCGAGTTTCTCTCTCAACAATGATCTACTTTTCTTTTTGGTATCATGTTTTCTCTCTCACCGTCCAACCGTGTTGACCTGTTTCTCTATCTTGTCGTGTCGTGCTTTCTTTCTCACCATCCAACGTCTGTATATCTCCTATCTCCGACGACAGCTTTTATCTCTCTTCCAAGTCTTTTCTCCCTTTTCGTCTGACAGCTTCACTATATGGCTACACTGTGCTTTCTCTTATGTTCCTTTATATACTCCTCCATAAAAACCTAATAAGGCAAATTTACTGTCTTGCCCTTCTATGTAGCTTTACATTCTTGCCCCTTCATGTGGCTTTTACCTTCTTACCCTTCCACGTGGCTTTACTTTCTTGTACATGTAAACCTAGTTGACAAAATTGCAACCTATACAAGGTTGTAGGAATAACAATCTCCCCCTTTGTAATTGTTGGCAACACTCATAACAAAAGCCATTATGCAACAGTTTTAACTCCCCCTTTCTTAACAGCTCCCTTTGCACTGTTGCTTCTCTCCCCCTTTGCTAACCAATTACAAATTTGAAAAACTTGCAAAGTAGTGATGGAGGATTCACCTGATTTTCAGGCTTAAGGAGGCATTCGCACAAATAAACTTATTATGTGCTTTTTAAACAGCTTTGTGGATAGAGATTTAGTTAGATCTTGTGTAGCCTATTCAACAGATTTAGGTCCAACTTATGAGAGTAAAGCAGTAGCTCCCACAATTCTTCTTCTTGTTGTAACTCCTACTGATGGGTCACCTATAATCTGATTTTCTTGATGAGCACTGATCCACATTTTCTTTGGCTTTCTTTCTTACACAATCTTAGTTGCAAAAGGATCTCTTTTTTCATCAATCACATACAAATTTTCATCTGTTCTCTTCTCAGTTGCAATAGCATTGCCTTCTTTACTCTTTACCTGGTAACCTGTTTTTGTGAATATTACCTTATAGTCTTCATTGTATAGTTTGCTGACAGATGCTAGATTATATCTAAGTCCTTCAACGTGCAGCAAATCTTTCAGCTTTTCTCTTCTAATGTTTACTGACCCCTGACCATTGATGTTAAGTGAATCATCATTGTCAAACTTAACTCTGCCTTCTCTTGACTTGTTTAGCTTTAACAATTTACTCTTGTCTCCCGTCATGTGTGAAATGCATCCACTATTAAGGATTCACTGCTTATCCTTATAATCAGCTTTGAGTGCAATTTTAGCTATATTAGCCACCTTTCTTTTAGCTTTATATTCCTTCTTTTGAACTAGCTGGAAGATAGCTTTCTCTTTTTTCTCAGCTTTGACTACACCGCTTGCTTTCACTGTGCCATTGAGTG
Source organism: Ceriops decandra (assembly GCA_020615895.1). Lineage (NCBI taxonomy): Eukaryota > Viridiplantae > Streptophyta > Magnoliopsida > Malpighiales > Rhizophoraceae > Ceriops > Ceriops decandra. The sequence goes on from JAHLGO010000436.1 coordinate 6,140,803, forward strand.
CCTTCTCTTGCTCAGGGAGAAGTGTCATGCATCTCTTGGCATTATAGTCATCTTGCCTGCACCTTTCACACTATTCCAAGTCTGCCAATACAGCAAACTTGTTCTTTGAAACCATTGGTTTGGGCTTCTACCAACACTCTTTGTCAGTGCGTCCTTGCTTTTTACAATATGTGCAAGAACTCATAATAGGTGTTCTCCTCTGAATTTTGCATTGTCTCCCCTTGTATGTAGCATCGTTTCTTTTTGAGTTGGAGACATATACTGGCCTTCTCCACCAACAGTTACTCGCCTTATAACCCCAGACTCCACAATAATGGCAATGACCTTGAAACTGCCTCTTCTTGGGTTGATCACAGCTTATCCAAATCTATTGAACTCCATCAAATATAAAAGCTATTGCTCTTTTTTTGTTTTCCTTACAGGGAAAGAATCATTTATTGCTAGAAACTTAAGACTAACACATGATTCTTTGGTATTATAGATTCTCCTTTTGGTGGAAGGAATCATTGACATAAAAGTATAATACAATTAACACCATTGTCTCTGCTAAATGCAACTTACATCATGACATATAGGTCAATACCCCTTGGATAGCCTAACTGCATTCACAACTTAATTCAAATCACAAGACGTAAAGTAAATTAAGGACACATGAGATTTATGTGGTTCCGTCAACGTGATGTACATCCACGGTGGTAAGGACTCTCCCTTACTGAGACTATCGACTATACTTAAGAATTCCAGTTACAATGGATGTCTTAGTTCTCTGCTCCTTTCCAATTTGCAATTATTAAGCAAGTATAATCCAAAGAGTGTCACTTACTGTGTCTACCCTTCTTCTAGCTTGTCTTGCCTCTATTGAATTGAAAGGCTGCTCTACTGCCACTTAGAAGTTTACCGTAACGCTCTCTAACCTCTCTTGAAGAAATCTGGAAATACGTTGAGTTCTTTCAATGCTTCACCAAATTCCTTCTCTATGTTCTTTCACATAACTCTTACTTTCACCATCTCACTATCTCCCTCATCTCTTTATCTCACGAATTTATTGTTTCACGGCCTACCCTTACCTGTCTATTTCACACCTCCTTTGGTCGTATAAGATTTTCTCCCTTTACTGCCAATCACTGTTCATCGGCCATCCACCCCTATCCATTTCTAGTTTTCTTCTAACTGGTGGTCTGTCTTTCTTTGTCCACCCTTGGTCTGTTGTGTCATTCGTTTGTCTCACGCTGTCTCAGATCTGCTATCTGCTCTTCCAGTGGTGTCTCACTCTTCATCCATCTCTCTCTCTTGATTCTATCGACGTCAAGTTTCTCTCTCCTTCCGTCGGTCAACTTTTCTTTGTCTTTCTCTTGATTTTATCAATGATAGGTTCTCTTTCCTTTCGCCAGTCAGCTTTTCTTCATCCGTCTCTCTCTTTCTCGATTCTACTGACCTTCTGTTTTTGGCCGTCGAGTTTCTCTCTCCTTCCGCCGGTCTACTCCGATTTGGTCGTTAGGTTTCACTCTCTTCCCCTGTTCTGCCAATGATGATCTGCTTTTCTTTTTGGTATCATGTTTTCTCTCTCACCGTCCAGCCGTGACGTCTATTTCTCTCCTATCTCTGACGACGACTTTTCTCTCTCTTTTAAATGTTTTCTCTCTCTTTGTCTGACGGCTTTTATTGTCTTGTTCTTCCATGTAACTTTTACATTCTTGCCTCTTCATATGGCTTTTACCTTCTTGTCCTTCCATGTGACTTTACTTTCTTGCAAACTTAAACCTAGTTGACAACAATTACAACCTATAAAAAGTTGTGGGAACAACACATGTCAATATATCTTGGGTAGTCTAAATCCATTAAATTCTAGCAAACAAATAAGTCATTTACCTTGGTGAGCTTTCTTAAAAGGACAAAATGGTTAATTGCTTAAAAAATAAGGTTTCATTCCAATGTCTTTATAGAAAGAAATCATGAAATGAACTTCAATGTCTACCTCAATCACTATTTTCCTTATGAGATGCATGTTATTATGTCTTAAATAGTCCAAATATATAGAAGTCAATTGAATAAAGTAATTGTTTATTTAGTAGCTTTCTTTACTATGAGATAATCATTCATTACTTGAAATATGACATTTATCATCTGTGTCCTTGGCAATATGGCTTCTCTATTTGTGGTAATGAATCATTCACACAAAACGATAATGAAATTAACATCTATGTCACTTTAAATGTTTATTTCATTGTGAAATGTTAGTCAATGTACCTTCAATAGTTTAAATTCATTGATTTTTATTAAATAAAGGAGACATTTATCTTTATTAGCTTTTCTCATGTGGAAAAAATGGTTCACTAAATTAAAACAATGCTGTCAATTTATTTCTTGCTAATAAGGCTTATCCTTTATTCATTACTTGAAACTAAAGATCATCACCTTATTCCTTGATTATCCTATTGTTATAAGGAATCATTTGCATAAAATAATCATGTAATTCATTTTAATGTCTATATTAACATTATATTCATTATGGCATGCACTTCAAAATACTTTAAGTAGTTTGAATTCATTAAATTTCATCAAATAAAGAAGCCAACCAACTTGATTAGCTCTCATTCTTTAGACATAATGATTAAACACTTCGAAGATAAGGCTAAGGCTTCATTTCTCACTAATAAGTCTCATTCTTTTATTTTAAGGCATAATTCATATAAAAGAATCATGAAATTTACTTTAAATACGTTCAACAATCATTAGTTTCATTCCAACATGTATATTATTCTATCTTGGGTAGTCTAAATCCATTGAAATCTATTAAACAAATTAGTTATTAGCATTGATTAGCTTTGTTTCAAAAAAGAATCATTCATTGCTCTTAGCTTAAGACCATCTTTTAATTCTTTAGCAATAGGATTTTTACCTTTATTACTAATAAGGACCTTCTTGGGTTTCACATTGAAAGGGGGAAAGGGTGAATTAATGTGAGATACTTACTTTTTACAAATCTATCCAGATTAAACCTTTGTAACCAGTTAAAGTATATGATCTAATTTTATCTTACTTTTTATGTGAAAACAGTCATATGAATATCAAGCAAGCATAAGCACCCAAGAACACATAAAGTTTTTACATGATTCACCCATAACATGTGAGCTACATTCATGGTGTGATAAGAGTTGTCCTAAATCACATAATCTACTCTTGCAATCAAGGGATACAATTGTTATAGTGGAAGGATCTCTCCTTAACCACTGACAATAATCTCTCGATCACCCAAAAAGTTTCCCACCCTTTTTCAAAGAAGTATAGAAAATGATTATAATAAAAACTCTCATGAGAAAGATCTCTCATTACTGTTCTTTGCTCTCTGCCATTCTTTCCTCTTTTCTACCTTTATTAATCTCGCCTTCTTTTCTACCTTGTTGCTCTCTTTTTTTGTTTCTCTACAACTCTCTCTTTCGTTCTCTGTAGCTTTCTCTTTCTTTCTCTGTAGCGCTCCCTTTCATTTTTTGCAACTCTCTCTTTTATTTTCTGCAACTCTCTCTTTCATTCTTTGCAGCTCTCTTTTATGTTTCTACTACTCACCCTCTCTTCTTTTTCTACCACTACCTTTTTCTTCCTTCAATTGGTTACTCTTTCTTTTCTACCACTAAATGCTCTTTTGCTCTCTTTATTAAGTTTTTGCCCACAACTCTCTCAACAACTATATAGGTCTTTATATGCCTTGAGTTTAAGGTTACCTTATCGTCAACGGTCAATATTAATTCCATAAATTTATGGTCAATAGTCAACATTAATTCTTTGAATTTAGGGTCAACGATTAAAATTAACTTCTTAAATTTAGGATCAATGGTCAGCATTGACACATACCCAGTAAGTGACTTAAGGTCGTTTGCAAAGGCAACATTACTAGGGTTACATCTTTTAGCCTATTTAAGCAACACACTACCATTCCCACCAATTTCTAGTGGACCTTTCTTGCAATTCATCATTCTAACTCTTGTTTTTTCTCACAATTGTTTAATAAATGTAATAGTGATTGTTACCATTAATGGCTTCTACCTTAATAGGTTACTCATTGGCTAGTGCTACTGTCGATTTTGCAGTAGTTTGGGTTACTACCTCAACAAGTTCTTCAACCCTTGAATAAATCAACTGTCAACACTTTGTAAATATAGCAAATACATCTCAAAGGTATTTATAACATCAAATCAACAAGAACAAATATATAAGATGCTGTTGACAACAAATCCAATATTATCCATCATAGAAGGACTTAACAAGTTGCAAAAAATCATTCACATAAAATGATTATAGAACTATCAAGTCTACAAGCTTATTAAAAAGTTTGTTCCATGTCCCTTGGTTAGTAAGAAAATTACATATTTACTAAAGAAATCAAATATTTTCCACCAATGAATATATATTTTCCTTATTAACCAAGGGATATAGGAAAGACTTTCACCTAGTATATCAATTTACTTGGTTATTATCTAATAATCCCATCAAACTATTCATTGCATATGATACCAAGCTGTAAAAATTGATGTCTTGTCCTTAACTTTAAAATTCTTCCCACAAAACTATTTACATACATTTTTTTACCTTTAAAAGGAGAGTTATTAGATGTGAAAGGAATTATAGACTTAGGGTTCAATAGTCCTAAGTTAGCACTTTAGGCTTCAAAAGCACTAGAACATATGCTTGAAGCACTTATGGAGTTGGTTTCAAAGGAAAAGTTGATGAAGATGATGGCAACTTTATTAGAAGCTAATAATGCAAACTAGAAAGTAATAGACAAATGGAATCTCAGGCAAATCCTCGAGATGATATTATATAGGATTTTCAAGACCATTATAAGTTATAAAGTTGCTCTCACATTTTTAATGTCACTTTTATAAAGTAACTTTAGAAAAATTAACAAAAAAATTATTGGAGAATGTAACATCATCAAAATTGTTTGGTTATCACCTAATATATGGTATAAAGTCATCACCATAAAATCAAAAGAAGGAAAAGGAGGTAAAATAAAAACAAAATGTCTTAGTGCTCTTTTCCTCACTTGTAACATATATCTCTTGTAAGCTTGTAATGAAGTTCAAAGAAAGCTTGATTCTTGTAAGTCTTTCTTCTTTATTTTTTACTTAATTTATTATTAATATTATGCATGACATTCAAATGTTATCAAAGTCTAGTTCTATTATTTTTTAAACCTTCATTTTGTTTTGTTGTTCCTTTGAAATTAACTTTATAAATGCTTTAGCATCTATTTTAGTGTTTTTAAAGACCAAGGTGCTAACCTAAAAGTATTAAATCCTAAGTCCATAATTCCTTTAGCTAAATAGACTCTTTCGTTAAAGAAATCAAAATTTTTCCATTAAGGAATATGTGTTTTTCTTATTAACCAAAGGCCAATGGCTTTAATAGTAGTACTAGTTGTTGTTATAGTAATACTAATAGTAATAAAGAAATTATTATAGATAAAAATATATAAAATAAATTCATAACATCTTCTTTCTTGTACTTCTTTTACCATTTACCACAAATTAGGGTTTTTGTTTAAAATGGATCACATGGTAATAACCATTGAGAAAAATATTTCCTTATCATAAGGTTATTCAAATTTCACCTTATTGTCTCCTAAACTTATTAACCAACACCAAAGGAAATAAAAGCTTTTACACTTAAGGGAGGTACAAATGGCAATTAAACCAACTACTAAATTAAGACTTAATAATTTTATTATTCTTTGTCTCAAAGATAAAAGACATAACAAATTCCATAATTTCTTATTAGGAATTATTAAGTCAAGTTTAAATGATAGTCTAGTTTATTTTTTGTGTTATATCACTCTCTCTTTGACTAACCTAATTTGATTCATACATATGTCTTGATATAGAGATAGAAGGTTTTGATGTGATGTTATAATCAAAGAATTTGATTTTATTTGTAAAATCCATTATAAGGTTATGAACACTACATTGACAAGCATGAAGGAAATTCCAAGTTAATTATCTACCAAGAAAGGGTTAACTATCATATTCCTCACGAATAAGGCTAAAAACTAATATAATGATTCCAAGAATTATTAGTCGAGATCATGTTAAATTACCTTAAAATGGATCCTTAAAAGAGCAGTTGAGTTAATTAAAAGGCAAACCAATCAAATAGAGGAACTTACTGATGTTAAGATCAAGTACTCACATGATCAATTGGTTAAACTAAACCTACCAAAAAGATTGAGATATTCAACTTATTTGGTTCCTCCACAACTCTTTTAAGAGTATGAAAGGAGTAGAAGAACTAAAAATAGGTTACTTACCCATAGTATAAGGTTAAATTCCCTTCGTTTGCTTTAGATTCAATGGTAAATGAGCCCATAAAGAGTTCTTTTTTTAACTCTTCATCATTCTCAAATATAGGATATCAAGATAAAGATAACACCATTGATGAAGTAGCAATTAATGCAAAAACCACCAATTGGAAAGTAATAGTCATGTTTCTAATCTTCCGAGCTACTAATAAAAGAACCATACCATTTGATCCTTTTATCAGTCAAAAAATTGTAAAAATATATATATATCATGGAGGGGTTGTACCATGAAGCCATTGATTCTCTATAACATATTACCACCCCTTTCTTGTTTTACTTAAACATGGGATCAATGTTAGACTTTTTCTAGAATTTCTCTTTACTGAAATTCTTTTGTTGGACTTGTCTAGAATTTCTCTTCATGAAATTCTTATTTCTATAATACAGGATCTTTCTTTATGCGAATACTAGCAATAAAACTGTAATTGAAATCAACATATCGTTGTCCATTATGCTGATGTCCCGTAGCAGATATAAGAATCCGCTTTCTGTTTCGTTCCTGAACGCTTCTCTCTTTTCTCCTACTCTTCCCTTTCTTTTCTTTAAGTTTTTCTCTCTGATGGTTAAGATCCCAGGAAAGGTCTGTAATAATGTATATATATACATACACACATTATTCTTTTCCTGTAACCATTACCTTTTCAGGAAAATCCTCCTCTTCTGTAATGGTTATCTTAAATAGGAAGATACTTTTCTTCCTGTAACGTTTATCCTAAATAGGGAGAGTTAAGGGATTTTAAACCCAATGACCCAAATTACTATTATGCCAACCGACCATCATATTAGGCCTTTTATTTTGGGTCATACTTTAAATAACATAGGCCACTCATGTTAATTAATTTAACAATCTCCCACTTGGCCCATGTTATGACTTGATGAATTAATAACAATTAAGTGCGCACAATTCTTAAAGATCATCAAATCACAATACTTGATTGAATTAAAATGATTGGATCATGGCAGTCACACATCTTATAGTGACATGATTCCTTCCATATATCACATAATCATCATAATTCATAATAACCTTACTAAGGAATATTGAAACTTTAAATTGTCATTCCCATATATGCTATTAGTCATCTCACAAACCATAATTGTATACATCTAAACAGAGATAACAAAGCACAAGCAAAACCATAACTTTAATTGAATTCACGAGTGTCACAATGATATGAGCATCCTAAAATATTGGCTTTCAAGCGAATGAGGACCTGTCCATAATGCCCATCCAATCAACATGTCCAATAAATATTTTCGATAGCAAACCTTTAGTTAACAGGTCCACTATCATCAACTCAATGCCAATATACTCAATGGATACTCTTTGGTTTTGCACTTCTTCTTTAACAGATAGGTATTTCAAATTTATATGTTTCGCACCTTTAGAATACCTATCATTTTTAGAGAAAAAAACTGCTGCGGAATTATCACAGTAAATTCTTAACGGCTTTTCTATACTATCGACCAAACCAAGCTTTAAGATAAAATTCTGCAACCATAATGCATGAACAGTAGCCTCAAAGTATACTACAAATTCAGCCTCTATAGTGGAAGTAGCAATGACAAACTACTTCCCACTTTTCCAGGAAACTGCTCCTTCAGCTAGGAGAAACATGTAACCAAATGTAGATTTCCTCGAGTCTACACATCCAACATAATCTGAATCCGAGTAGCCTACTACTTCAAGATGACTTGATCTTTTATAAGTAAGCATGTAATCTTTGGTGCCTTGTAAGTACCTAAGTACTTTCTTTCCGCCTTTCTAATGATCTATTCCAGGATTACTTTAATATCGGCTTAACATTCCAACTACGAAACTAATGTCTGGCCGAGTACATGTTTACGCATACATCAGGCTTCCAACCAGTGATGCATAAGGAATTGATTCCATCGCTTTCAATTCCAAATCATTCTTTGGACATTGCAATTTACTGAACTTGTCCCTTTTCTAAATTGGAACTATTCCTATTGAGCAATTTTCCATTCTAAATCTCTCTAATACTTTATCGATATAGCCTTTCTAAGACAATCCTAACAATCCTTGTGATCTATCACGGAATATTTCTATTTCTATCACATAGGATGTCTCATTCATATCTTTCATTTCAAAAGTTTCAGAGAGAAATTTCTTTACATCATGTAACAAACCTATGTCATTAGCAGCTAAAAGAATGTCATCGACATATAGGACTAATATAATAAACTTGCTCCCACTGACCTTCATATAGATACACCGATCAACGGTGTTCTCTACAAAACCGTATGACATAATGGTATTATTGAACTTAATATACCATTATCGAGAGGCTTGTTTCAGTCCATATATCGATTTCCTTAATTTACACACCAAATTTTCTTGCCCAGTGGTGATGAAACCTTCAAGTTGGTCCATATACACTTCCTCTTCTAAGTCACCATTCAGAAAAGCAGTCTTTACATCCATTTGGTGGAGCTCTAGATCATTATTAGCCACCAAAGCCATAATGATTCTTAAGGAGTCTTTCTTAGAGACTGGAGAGAAAATCTCCTTATTGTCAACACCATCCCTTTGAGTCAAACCTTTGGCAACAAGTCTGGCCTTATACCTTTCGATGTTACCTTTCGAGCTTTACTTGGTCTTGAAGACCCACTTACAGCCAACTCATTTTGATCCTTCAGGTAACTCTACTAATTCCCAAAATTGGTTTACATCCATCAATTTCATCTCTTCCTTCATGGCATTGAACCACTTTTCAGAATCATTACATTTCATGGCTTGTTTAAATGAGACTGGATCTTTATCAATGCTCAATTTCGATTCATGCTCAAGTGAGTAAACCACATAATCATTCGAAACAGTTGGCCTTTTTTGTCTTGTAGACCTCCATAATGCCATTTCTTGTGGCATCAATTGTTCATTTGTAAATTAAACATTGTCACTTGGTTCATCTCTTATGTGTTCACTTTGCATATTTCGAGTATTAATTTGTTGTCCTTGCATGTCACATGACTGTGATGCAACATAAGGAACAACAACTTGAGTAGAAACATTGGGTGTGGGGATAACAACCTGAGTAGGAGTATTCACTGTGGATCTTTCATTTTGTAATTCTTTAATGTTCACCTTTCGTGATTCCCCACTCCCACTGAACTGGCCATTTTCAATGAACCCAAACTCAATTATTCTAGTACTATAGTTAGCACAATAGAACCTATTCCCTTTTGACTTTTCAAGATAGCTAATGAAGTAACCACTAATGGTTCTAGCATCTAGCTTTCCCTCATGTGGATTATATATCCTTACTTCTGCTGGATCCCAAATATAAAGGTGTCTTAAACTGGGTTTCCTTCCTATCCATAACTCGTAAGGAGTCTTAGGCACAGCCTTACTAAGAATCCTATTCAGCAGATATACAGCAATCCTTAATGCATGCATCCACAAGGATAAGGGTACAGTACTGTAATTCAATATGCTCCTAACCATATCCATAAGTGTGTGATTCTGCCTTTCCGCTACACCATTCTGTTATGGTGTACCAGGCATTGTATACCGTGCACATATGCCTCGACTTTCAAGAAATTTTGCAAATGGACCAGGACATTGTCCACTTTCATTGAATTTTCCATAATATTCACCACACCTATCTGACTTAATCACTTTTACTTTTCTATCTAACTGCCTTTCTACTTCATTAATAAACACCTCTAAGATGTTTACTGACTGGGACTTTTTATGCAGTAGATACAATTAACAATACTGTGAGTAGTCATCTATAAAGGTGATGAAATATTTCTCACCACCCCATGTTGGGACATTAAACGGGCCACAAATATCAGTGTGTATCAATTCTAAAGGCTCATTGCTCCTTATGGCTGGGTTCATTGATGTATGTTTTGTTTGTTTCCCTTTTATACAATCAACACATACATCCCAATCAGTAAAATCCAATTGAGGCAGGACATCACCTTTCACTAACCTCAATATCCTTTCTTTGGATATATGACCCAATCTTTGATGCCATAAGAAAGCAGAACTTTCATCATGCACATTACATTTGTTACCTATACTATGCTCAACAAGAAATATGGAATCAGCATACATAGCATCAAGATTAAAATTGTACAAATCATTAATCAAAGTACCAGATCCATAATAGTATGAATGTTTATATAATGAAAATGAACTGTTTCCAATCTTAAGGTTAAATCCTTCTTCATCATCCAACTTTGCAACAGAAACTAAATTTCTAGCACATTCAAGGACATAAAGACACTTTTCTAGATCCAGATGACACTTAATGTCTAAGATCAATCTGTACACCCCAATTCCTTCTATTCGTGCCTTCATTCTATTTCCCATATAGAGGAACTTCTTAGTTCCTGTTATGGGCTGGATTGAAAGAAATCCCTGCATAATATATGACACATGAATAGTAGCTCTAGAATCTAACCACCAAGTATTATTGGGCATTTCAATTATGTTTGATTCAAAACATACTGATATACAATATGTACCTTTCTTTTCAAACCAAACCTTTCTTTTTGGGCAATCATTCTTGAAGTGACCCATCCTTTTGCAGAAGAAGCATTTTCGATCCTTTTGGATCTGTCCTCTAGTGACTTTTATAGAGGCTTTGTCCTTCTTCTTACTTTTCTTATGTGGTTTAGACTTGCTACCACTAGCATCATTACAAACAATGAGATGAATGGAGTGATCCTTCATCTTCTTTAATCTCCCTTCCTCCTGAACTAACATGACCTTAATTTCTTGAAAGTTCCATTTCTCTTTAATAGTATTATAATTCACTTGGAACTAGCCAAATTCAGGAAGCAGTGAGTTTATGATGAATTGAACCAAAAAGGATTCACTCACATCCATGCCCATTGTTTTCAACCTTACTGCTAAATTAGCCATACCGGTCACATGATCATGAATGGGTTGTGACCAATCAAATTTTTTAGTTGTCAGCTCACTCATTAGGGTTCCTACGATGGATTTATCAGCTATTTCTGATTGAGAGTATTCTTTAATTCTCATCATAAATTCCCTTGCATTTTCCTTCTTAGGCATCGATGGCTTGACGTTTTCAGCTATCGTCATCCGCATCAAATTCAAACTCAACCTATTAGACCTTACCCAAGCCTTATGACGAGACTTATTAGATTCTGTACTAGTCCCAGTAATGGCTACAGGCTTTTCATCCGAAATGACTACTAAGTCCAAGCCCAATACACCTAAATGAAACTAAATATGCTCAGACCATTCTGCATAGTTCAGCCCATTGAATTTGATCATCGAATTACCTAAGGCGAATACATTACTGAAAGTTATAAACATAATCCAAATTTACACGTTAATACTTTGAGAAACTCTAGTGGATTTAAGTACATTACAAAAACTTTAATCATGCATTTAAGTTCACTTTTGGGTGATCCTCAAATACATAACTTTAATCTATAATGATGCTAATTTAAATATACTTTAATAGATCAATCAATCATACTAGAGTTAACATGAATGTTATCTTTGGATATACAATCACATTTACCCAGTATATCAATCATTCCCCTTTAGTGTCATTAATTACAAACAATGATCCATCTTTGGATGATCTCCCAGCTTTATAATTAATAACTATAATTGTTCATTTTAAAATTTTCATTAGCATCCAAAAATAATGAACAATTTAAAATTCACAATCAACTATTCAAATCCTTTCAAGCCAAGCCACTTTGGTGACTAACAAGCTTATATTTGATTAATGTTGATGTGAACTCAATAAACCTTAAAAAAAGATCTCTAATTACGAAGATTAAATTATCCTTTATGTTCACACTGCAGTATACTGTTCCAATAATCAGTTCCCTTTACACGGTGGTATCCATTCGAAAAAATTTCTTTTTCACCACCGATCCAAGACCCACAACAACACCATACTATATAGGCAACTCAACCCACGTGCTGCCTCCAACCAGGGACCCATAATGGCATTACCCGCAGCACGCTCCGACCGAGTGACGCATAGTGGTAGCATCACCGTACTACTGCCTCCAACCGAGCAATACAAGCAGCACCACCGTACTGCTGCCTCCATCCGAGTGACCCTCGGTGGCAGCACCACCGTTCTGCGGGCGTCACGTGCATGCTGCCTCCAGGTTGTCTTTGACGGGTCGACAAAGCCCCGTTCTGCCGAGCCAAACCCACGCTCAACCCGCTGCACAAAGTCCAGCAACCGGTGCCTACACCGGCAAGCCCGACGTCGCTAGCTCGAACAATCTTATTGTTCTGCCGTACCAACCAGGCCTGATCGATCTGTGTCTCCGGTTAGCCGAAAGAGAGAACCCAAATTAATTTAGGTCTCCCACCAACAACGAAACACAGCCTTCATCGATCCGTACCTAGATCCATTCGAGTCCGGTGGCTGTACCCAAAAGCACAACCTACAGGGTAAAACCGATCTGGCCGTTCAAGTTTGATGGCTATACCCAAAAGCATAGCCTACACGACAAGGTCAATCCGGCCTTACCCAGATCCATTCGAGTCCAGCGACATACAATCCTCATGTCAGCTTTCCCTTTTCCTTTCGACGTCGGCCGTTTTGGAGGTGCAGACCTTCCATGGCCGGCATTTCCCCTTTCAACATCGGTCGTCGTTGTTCGTTGAGCATAGCAAGGAAAAGAGACAAAAAAAAATTATTTTTTGCGCCCACTATTATTTTCATTGTACATTATACGCAAAAATAAATAAAATAAAATAAAATACTGTACCGCACAAATAGATAAAGGAAAACAAATTGCAGTATTCGCAGGCCCGCTCTAATACCAATTGTTAGACTTTTTCTAGAATTTCTCTTTACTAAAATTCTTTTATTGGACTTTTTTAGAATTTCTCTTCATGAAATTCTTATTTCTATAATGCAGGATCTTTCTTTATGCGAATACTAGCAATAAAACTGTAATTAAAATCAATATACCTTGTCCATTATACTGATATCCTGTAGCAGATATGAGAATCCTCTTTCTGTTTCGTTCCTGAACGCTTCTCTCTTTTCTCTTACTCTTCCCTTTCTTTTCTTTACGTTTTTCTCTCTGATGGTTGAAATCTCAGGAAAAGTCCATAATAGTGTATATATATACATACACACATTATTCCTTTCCTGTAACCGTTACCTTTTCAAGAAAATTCTCCTCTTCTGTAACAGTTATCTTAAATAGGAAGATATTTTTCTTCCTGTAACGTTTATCCTAAATAGGGAAAGTAAAGGGATTTTAAACCTGATGACTCAAATTACCGTTATGCCTAACCGACCATCATATTAGGCCTTTTATTTTGGGTCAAACTTTAAATAACATAGATCACTCATGTTAATTAATTTAACAATCAAGTGTTATGTTTTACTTTACAAATGGTTATGCGAGATCCTACATCTATCTATCTATATATATCTATCTATATATTTATATATAGAATATAGAGATCATAAATATCATTACTATTGAAGATGAAGATAACATAAAATTTAAATAGTTATTTTACTCTTAAAAAATTAAGTGTAAAAAAAAGGTTTTATTCCATACTTTCTTTTGAACAATAATAGTTGTTTTTAAAAGCACATAAATGGGTTTTCTATGAAAGCAATCCATTTTGTTTAACTATATTGAAAAAGTTTATAAACTTAAAAAAAAGTCATTTCCTAAAATAAAAGAGTCTATCAAGCTTATTTTATTAAGTTGGGAAAGATGGTTAATTCTATTCACCCTCTTAAGCTAAATCTTTAGGTTAAACTTGAATAAGGAAAAGTAAAAGCCTTACTTTACAACAAAGACCTTTATATTAGACTCAAAGTTAGTACTATTAAGATAAACAAAATGAGTTTTATTTAAACCTTTGTTATCAGAAAAAATTGATTAACTTATCAAATAATAAGTTTGAAGTGATTGACAAAATTTTCAAAAGACTAAAAGACCTAGAATTAAAAGATAAAGGTATTGCTATCATAGATGATGAAAGTTAGGATGATGAGTAAATTAAAACTCAGCCTAAAACATAGATTAAGGATCAAATTGAAACTCAATTCAAATTTAATGTTATTAATAATACCCAAAAAAATCAAAATGTGTTCTTATTAAAACAAAAAGGTAATTTTACCCTTATACAAAAAGAGCCCATTGCTGTCAATTAGGTTAATACCCATGCAGGGTCTTTTCAAATCAACAAGATAATTTTTAATAAAATTTCAAAATAATTATACTATTCTAAACCAACTCTTACTTTGAATCAAAATATTAACTCTCTAAATCATATTACATTATCCATTGCTTCTTCGTTCTACTTTGGTGTTACTTGGCTCCAAGCAAACAGGTATAAATTCTTTGCTTAAACACATCCTCTTCCCTTTCTCACTTCTTACGGGATATTATGATTACAAGCTCTAGTGGACCAAAAGATATTACCCCTTTTTGTTTTATTTGTGGGTTGAATACACGTGCCGCCCTCTCTCTCTCTCTCTCTCGCTCCGGGTTCTTTATTTACCAGAGCCTTATTTTTCTTCTTCTGAAATCTTTTTTTTTTTTTTTTTGTTGTTGTTTCATTTCTGAAGGTTTGTACTTTCTTTGTTTTCTATTCGTAGTAGGTGCCTGTGTATCGTTATTCATATTGGTTCTACTTTAATTTCAGACTCTCAATCCTTAAAATTGATAGCAAGTATTGTTAATTAAGAAGAACCATTTTTTTTTTTCAAATAATTAGCTCTCTAGGATTGGTTAGTGGGGTTGGGAATGTTTCCTGGGCATCATTCTCTTCTTTTTCTCTCAATTATTATTGTTTGTCTAGCCCCTATGAACATAATAGAGTTTCCGGCTTTAATATTTAGCTTGCTGAAATAAGGGTTTTCGTAAGGCTCCTGGAGTTTGTGTTTGGAAGATAAATTTCTAAAATTTAGAAGGGATTTTCTTGTCGGTTGTACAATCATAGATCAAATAATTTGTAATGCTAATGAAGCTGACATGTGCCTGATTTTCTGCATGTAGATTAATTTTAGGGGATTGCCATCTTTCTTAATTGTGTTGGCTGCATTTCAAGGATTCATTATATCATTAAAGCAATGTCCTTTTCCAATTCAAGGGAAGCTGATGGTGGTTTTCTGTCGTAAAAAGGTGCAAATAAGGTAAAATGGTATTCCCATAAAAATTCTCAGATCAAAAGATAGTTCTTTTGTGTTGTGGAGACTTGAGATGATTATGCTCTGTGAGTTGGACTTTGGGTGTAATTAGGAGGATGAGGATGACAGAATGTGAAATGAAAAACTTCTTATTCTTTAGTTTGGGTTGTTGGTAGGTTATATAAACGGAGGATATAATGTAGAGTCTCATTTAGCAGAAATGATCTTCTTCAACCTCTGGTTGTATCATCAAGTAGTTATTTATGATGCCAAAATTGTTTGTCACAAGGAGGTCACTTTAAGCAAACGCAACTAGCATAAAAAAAACACAGTACGGGAAGGCATCATAGGCTTCTATTTAGTTTACCAACATAACATTTATGATGCTTGGCACCTCAAATATTCTAAACCTGATTGTGTATATATTTGCTACATCTCAATTATGTTTGCTTACGGTGAACATAGTTTTCTTGTTTTTTTCTTTTTTTTTTTGAATTTGAAATGATCTGAAGTTGAATGTCAAGGTGATATAATATGCAACATATTTTGCGATGTTTCTTGTGATTATTTCATTACATTACAGGGTGCAGTCAGTCTCAAGTTGTTAGAGTTGACATCAAATCTAAAGAAACAAGAGTTCACATATTAAGTGCAACTTTCACCCAAATTTCACCATGGACAATGGTATCAACTTGAGGTCGGATCTTATGAGGACTAAACCTAAAATTTTATTTCAACAAGCAACTAAAGTGAGTCTTGAACTAGAACCGGAGTTCTATTTCAAATAGCAACTAAGATGAGAATCACATAGAAAGATATGCAATAAAACTAGGAATACATTAAGATATGTGCATTGATGATTCTATTCTCCTCAGGCCTGATGATTGGATGAATCCTATATGAAGGAAGGAATGACCCATCTAATTTTCAACTTGTTTTCTGGAGATATATGAACTGCAAAATTTAGAGATGGAAATATAATGGCCTACTTCTTTGTTTTTGTGTGTCATTGTTACCTAAGTTAATATTTATGTTTTAAGCTCCTTACAAGTTCACTTTGACCCACATCTTTCTACTTGGCTCTTACCAAATTGCTAATGAGATGCCTGTACTGGCCACTTAAAATGGTGCATGTTCTTATGTCTCAGGCTCTCAGTGTATGCCAGAATGTCAGTCTCCTCACCTACCTGCACATGTGCTAAGAATGTTGTTCGCCTGCGCAGGTGGGTTCAAATCAGAGGCAGCACTATGTCAAATATGGTATCTGGAGGACAATCCACTTCATGTTTTTCAGATTTGTATCCCACACAATATAGGGCAAATTATGCCCATCTATCTGCCTCAAAGGCATTCTCTCACTTGTCTGGTAGTGGTTTTCATGTATTAAAGAGAAGTTGTTCTAGATCTGGCCTGTCCAAGCAAAGCAGTAGTTTGTGGTCACTAACTCTCAGAAGTTTAGTTAGTGCTCATGGCTCTCTGAAGAGACAATTAAATGTTTCATTGGCTTGCCAAAGCACAAATGTGAGACTTTCTGTATCAAATCAAGGAATCCTTTCAAAGATTAAGTGTAACATGAGAACTATGTCTTGGTCACAATGTCTTGCCTCTACTGGCTTAATATTTGGTCTCTTGGTTTGTTATTCAAGTCCTGAGCCAACACATGCTGAGGCAGCTATAAAGAAGAAGGACAATGATTGTGATGCAACATATGTAAGAATGTCACATGGGAAGAAGGTCTATACTGAGTATTCAATCATTGGTAAGCATATTTCTGATTTGGATATATTCCCATTTATATGTTACTGCTCCAGAAAACCTCTATCAAAGCTATTTGTATTCAACATCCATATCCATGCTGTGCAGGAATACCTGGAGATGGTAGATGTTTATTTCGCTCTGTGGCTCATGGGGCCTGTTTACATGCTGGAAAACCTACTCCAAGTGAAAGCCTTCAGAAAGAATTAGCAGATGACTTGCGGGCTAGAGTATCTTTCTTCTGCCTTTCCAATCGTCACACTTTCTTTTGATTAAAAAAATGGGCTCTTTTTGAACCATTCTGACTGCTAATCATAAAACTTGCCCCATATCACCACTCGCTGAGTTTCTTTTCCACTTTTTCCCATGTCATTATTCTAAATATTGATGATAATGCTAACCAATGCCAACTTCTGTAATGCTGGCATTTGGCTGACGCCACTTTTAAATGTGTGATGCATGCTACTGTTGTTTACATTAGTTTTACATCTCATGAACCCTGATTGCTGCTGTTTTTTTAATTTGGCAGGTTGCAGATGAGTTCATCAAGAGAAGGCAAGAAACAGAATGGTAAAATTCAGCTCTACACTTGTGCCATTTTGTTACTTTTTTATTACCATTGTGCACTGTGATTGGGAATTGTTGATGTCTGTTTACTAACCAATGTCTATCCTGCACATGGGCAACATAGAAATGAAAACAGAGAGGCCTTTGAGTGCTGTCAGCCGATTGTAAAAGTCAGTTTCCAGATGCTGATGTCAATTTTTCATGTAAAATTCTACGAAATGGGTTATGTCAGTCTTGGGAAGTTTGTGGTCATCCAGCTTTTGTCTCTCTTTCTCTGCATTTTTCCAGCAAGATATACCCTTGAGTAATTTGTATCAAGCAACTATTTTTCCTTCATCTTCCTTGACAATAAATGAAGCTTATAAGGAGCATTGTAATTCCTACCATTTCCTGACCTTCCTCTTACTTCAAAACTTCATAATTCCAACAGGTTTGTAGAAGGGGACTTTGACACATATGTTTCGCAAATAAGGAGGCCACATGTCTGGGGTGGGGAGCCTGAGTTGTTCATGGCTTCACGTGTTCTCAAGTAAATCTCTTTTTCTCTACGTGCACCCGTGCTGCCAGGGGATGATGGGATTTCTAATTACATTGATATCACCTGCTGGCATTTTATTCGGGAACAACAATATTTTGTGTATGCAATTGCTGAAAATGAATTTTAACGCTCTCTTTTCTACTATCTATTTATAATTTTTTGAGGCTATTGGACTGATGGAGACCATTGCAGGATACCAATAACCGTTTACATGTATGATGAGAAGGCTGGTGGCCTGATATCCATTGCTGAATATGGCCAAGAATATGGCAAGGAAAACCCCATTAGAGTTCTCTATTATGGTTTCGGTCATTATGATGCATTGCATATTAAATCAAAATGCTAAAATTACTTTTTTGACTAATTGTTTCATGTAACTATTGTTAGAATCCAATAATTATGATATTATTGTAAAATAATTATAAAAATACTCATAAATTTATTCAATTAATAAACATTACACAATATTGGGAAACATTTACATAAGTAATATGTATGTGAGTTTTGATTACTAATCGCATAATAAATTAAAAAGCTCTAGGGTGAAAATTATTTAATTTTACCAACACATTCAAACTGTATTTAATTCATTTAATTTTTATTTAAATATTAATTTATTAATAATTACTAATCGCAATGTTTTCTTACCATTCACTCCTAACCTTGGGGCGAAATTTAGTTGGATTGTACCCAAATAGTGTCTAAGAAATTTTCAAAGTATTAGCTCTTCTAGAGCCAATGCATGGCATCGGCTTCCTGGAGCCACTCTAGGGGTACAAATGGTAGCTCCTCGACCATGAGATCCTTTCCTTATTCATCACCGTGTTCGTGCTTTTCTAAGCTGATCCTTGTTGGCAAGCTTGCGTAAGAACACTTGTCCATCTTAAACCATTGGAAGGATGCAAACGTTGCGTGGGAATCCTAATGAGCTTGATTTGAGGACTTAACCATCAACCTTCAGCTCTGATACTTATTTATTGGGTCTTGTGAGCCCAATACCAACAAAACAAAATGCACAAATTGTATACCACACTTAGCCCATAAACTTTAACACGTATATATTTAAGCCTTTCACTTTGTGAATATCTTTCTTTTGACCCCATTTTTTCTTTTTCTTTTTTTTTTAAAAAATTTCTTTCTCACGTGGAATTCCATCCTTCGGAACTCAACAATATACAATAGATATATAATCAAATCCTATGAAAATGTAGAACACCTAACAAATTTTGCTATATGGGATTGAGTTTAAACAATGCATTACATAATTTGATACAGAGAGAAAATTAGTAATTTTAAGTAATTTAAAAAAAAACACATTTATGTTATCACATTTGCTTAATTTTAAGATTTTTTTTAATAGAATGAAAAATATTAATAATTATTTATATATGTTTAATGTATGTACAATGCAAAAAACAAATTTCAAAAAGTATTTCCTAAAAACTAAATAATTTAAAATTATTAACAATAAAGAATTTAGTTTGTATTTTAAAGAACGAAAAAGAAAATACATATTTTCAAAAAATTTTCTTAAAAATAAAAAATATTCATAATTTAAATTTTTTATTTTTTATTTTTTAAAATAAAAAACCCTCAAATTTAATTTTTATTTTTAAAACAAATTCTCACAA
>JAHLGO010000436.1:6160888-6188152 GCA_020615895.1 Ceriops decandra
ATTTATTAATAAATATAGTAAACCCACACATCAAGTGAATATAATACTAATTATATATATTATCAAAATTGAGAAAAAAAATATTGAAATATTAAAAACTATTTACTTAATAAAGTATGTTTTAGTATTTTATATTATTTTTTAGCATAGTAATTTAACTTAATGTACTTTAAATTACTCTAAAAACTATAAAATAACCTAAAAGATCCCTTAAATCCTTAACTTGTGCAAAAAATTAAATGTACTTACTTTTACAAAAGTGAGGTAGTTAAAACAAAATGATATTGGTCCTAAAAAAAAATGGGTTATATAAGATATCCACCATACCTAGTTCATTCAACTAGCACAATTATTATGGTATCAAATTACTCATAGTACTCCCCTTAGATAAAGAATCCTTAAATAGAATAAATTTGCAATTGATGTTGGAATTTTACTAAACAAAAAATTGTTGAAACAATGACTGTCTTCACATAAAAAGAGTTGAAAAATGCTTTTAGAAATGAATTTGTAAGTCCATTTACTTCCAAATTCAAATACCCTAAACTTAATGGCCATTTCAAATAAGAAGGTAAAGTGTTCAAATGATTGTTATAGGAAATATCAAAAACAAGACAACCAAAATGATATAATTCACGGGGATTATACCTTTTAGAACATGTTTAGCTAATATAAACTTATTTTCTTAATGAAATCAAGAATTTTACCTATTATGAAGTTGTTATTCATATTTATAAACTTTAAGCTTAGGTAAAAAGAAATCCAATTTGAAATTATACTAGTGAATTGATTCCATTTAATTGCAATGAATTTATATTGGACTTAGTTTTTAGTACTTGACCACTAAATTTATTATTTGAAAGCACCAAATATTTCAAACTAAAGGAATTTATTACCAAAGTATCTAGAATTTCTTTTAAAGACATATTGACGAATAGATTTAAATAAAACCATTAAGGTATATTGCTAATAGAAAACAAAATGCCACCTTTAAAATTATTTGCCAAAAGATTAAATATTTCTATTTTTGGAATAATGCCACTAATATTTTGTTGAAGTGATTGTCTATGATATTTATCTACCCTATGCAAAGATAAAGTCAGAGGATAAATGAAATGAGCCAATGAAGCTATTTCTAAGATCTAGAAGCATTAATTTGGTATTATTTTCAAATAACCAATGAGAAAAAGTCCTTATTAGTTTACTACAAGACACATTGATGGCTTAAGCAAGAAATTAAAAAATATTGTTTAAGTCTACATTTTAATATAAATAGAATTTTAAGCTAAGATGTAGGTAGCTAGTCATATGAATATGTAGTTTTAACCTTTAACTTGTGACTATTGTTTGACAACACTTCAAGATTTATGTAATTGAAATTTAAGTAAAAAGAGAATTAATCCAAAAAAATTATTTATAAAATCAATATACTTCAAAGATATGTAAATAGCAATTAGAGATAATGAATATCCCCTTCAAATTTGTTTGATGATAGGTCTAAAAATCTCGAAAATGTCAATTTACTGAGATAAAGTAAAATAATTCTACTTAGATTATTATTATTAAGATTCAACTCTTAGAGGTTATTTAGTACATTCAAACCTATAATAGAATATAGTACAATTTCAACCTTTTTCACAACATAGGTTAACATTGAAAAAATGTTAACAACTACTTTTTTGTATTAACGATTCATTGAGGTTGGAAAACGTTTTTTAAAAATTTTATTTTTACTCAAATATTAAATTTATAAATATTAAAAAATTGCTAATTTTGCCCCCAAAATTAAGCACACATATAAACAAAATATGTCACAATCATTAAAGAATTCTAAAACAAAGCAACTTTAATTTAGTATTTGAGACATATTATGCAGAAACATAGAGCTTCACGTTTGGCTGACTTTAAAGGCCTATTAATTGGTTTAAAGTCAATGTTGATATAAAATGTGGATAAAGAGAAATTGCATTTGATGATATAATCAAAAACTTTTTAAAGCATTCATAAGTTGCACGAAAGCTAATTCCTTGGCTTCATGTTATATGCAACAGCAAACGGAAATACTATTGGTAGAGAAGCAGTATGAACATGGAGTAAAAATTGTATTACAAGGTAAATATATGAATTATTTTCACTTATATATATATTAATATAACATTTGTTAACTACATAATTCACATATTTACATTTAAAATTCTAACAATTTTCTCCAATACTCGACCCAGTCTTGTCCATTCCTCTTGTTCCCTTGCTTGCATCTTCTTATGGCAATCCAAAACTAACCGAATGCACTTTTGCTCTAAAGGACTATAAGGAAACATGTTTAGCCCTCTCTTCTGTTAGTCTCGGGGCAGCTTATTCAATTGTTTTTGAAAGTTTTTCAATCACTGGAGTCATTCCTTCCTTCAGCTTCCTTTCGCTGCTGCAGCTTGCAATCTCTTTCCCAGGGTTTTTTTTTTTTTTTTTTCTGGTTGCAATCATAAGTTTTTCTGCTAGCATAACTTCTTTCTGTTTCTTCATCATGTAACCAACTACTACCAGTTCTCACTTCATGAATCTAGAATCAAAACCTTGCTTCTCCAAATCTTTTATCACATTTCCTAATGATCCGCAAACATTTTGGGGAAATACAACAATTCAGAAAAAGCTTGTTTCTCACCTCAAAGAGGAAAAGGCAACAGTAGTAATAGAGCAATTCACTTTGCTTTGCTTTGTCAGGACATGGGAAAATCAGCTTTGGATCCTGTGGAACACAGCAAAAATATGAGCATAACAGTTCTCCATCCACTCTCTCACTCGTATCTCCTCACTTCTTTGCAGCAGTCCTATGTCCAATTTGTTTTCTTCCTTCAGTTGCCTTAAATAGGCATGTACTTCCAAGGGGTTCTCTGGTTGAATTTGGACAGCTATTTACAGTTTTTTATTTTTTTATTGTTTTTACTTATATGATGGCTTTGCTAGTACCTCATTTTCTTGCTTAACCTGCAATGACAACACCCTCAGTTAAGATTGTGTCACCCGTTACGCGTGGAGCTCCTTATATTCACAGAGCGGATATTTATTATGCCAACATAATTTGCTTTTACTAACCATCACGTAGATCCAGTATACAGAATATACTACCATTCCAAATCTTAAAAGAGTAACTGTAGTCCACCAAATTCACGGTGAAATTTTCAAATGACAGAATGTGCATTTGTCAAATGATTACTGGGTCCATGGTCATTTGTTGGATCTGGTTCACCTAAGATCATCAGTTACAACATTTTCCCAAGCACATAATTTGGAGATACCGTTCCGCAAGTATGCAATTAATTTTTTTTTTTTTTAACTGGGGCATGCTTGACAGGATTAGTGACATTCGTTTTTCAACAGCTAAGCAGAAGATCGGAAGATGAGGTGGGGAGTTTATAAAATGAAACATACCTAGAAGTGGAAATCATTAAACTAATCCAGCCCTTCATTTATTAAATGTATCTTATTTCATTAATGGTCAACGAAATGGCTTCGCCTCTCTCATTGTCTCTACTGAGGGCTACGTCATTCCATTGTGCCGTCAATTTAGTTAAAAAAAAAAAAAAAGAAGGTAAGACCGTTGGCGGAAGCAATTAGAATCATGCACGATATCATTTTGATAAAAAAAAAAATAATAAATTAAACAGTTGTTCTTAATTCAACCAATGGGTTAAGGAGCCTTTGAAGGTTGACCTTGCAGCACACCGACAGGTTTACGATCGTGCTCAGGGTCTTCGGAGACGTTTCCGTGGGGATCCTGAAAAAAAAAAAACCGTCATATTTAGTCAAAACCGTACAACAAAGATGAAGAAAAAAATGGCATTGATGATATACAACGTAATCCGAAGTATGCAGAAAATAATGCCACGCTACAATGCATATTAATTACCAAAAATAGCTACCTAACACTAACGAATATTCCGTCTAATTTTGAAGGGAAAATGTAAGACCTTTATTCGTTCCAGGGAACCAATCATTCTGTGTATATATATATATATGTATGTATGTACACACACACATCCTTTTTTTCATTTAAGAAAAATGCCTTTCCATTACACGAAAGCCTTTTACCCCGAGCCTCTGAAGCAAAAAGATGTCGGCATCCTCTGAAATGGAAAGAATTCCCGCGAGACATTGGTTTTCGGGGCCCTCACTCCCCTCTAGCATTACTTTCTTCATTAATAATAATAATAAATACTTTTATTAAACAATATTTATTCAGCCACATTGTAATTATGAGACAATATCAAAATAATTTCACTACTCTTAATTTTATTTATTTTTTATAATAAGAAAAATATGATTAATTTATTATTCTTATACTTATTATATGTCCTTAAGTGAATCCCATTAACTTTATTTAAGAGAGAGAGAGAGAGAGAGAGAGAGAGAGAGAGAGAGAGAGAGTCATTAATAATATTTATTGAAATACATAAAATATAATAAAAATGTGAATCAACTCTCACAAATAAATAAAATTATAAATAAAAAACCATTTATTTTTACTTCTTTTTTATCTATATATGATGTGACCTAATAAAAATTACTAGCCAGTGCTTAAAAAAGGCAAAAGACGGACCAATGTGGTTCGCTTCCGTAACCCCACCCCAACAGACTTTTACTTAAAAAGTAGAAGCCCTTTCTTTACCCTTTTTGAGCTTAATATAAAAGGGACTAGCTTTGCCTTTTATGATTTTATCACACACGCGCAGAGAGAGAGAGAGAGGCATTGAAGGAAATGCAATGCAATCTCACGTGTACTTTCTTTTTTCCCTCCACACAGCCACCAGTTTCTTGAATTGGAGGGCCTTGAATGTGAAAGCATCGTCTTCTTGTGTCTCTCACCATCATTTTCCCTTTTCGTTTTCTTTTTATTTTTTGGGTCGACCCTTTTCTTTTTCTGAATTGACTTTATTAGATTACTTCACAGGCACCACGAGGAAGTAAAAAGTGGGACATCACAGGAACATATGAGGATGACGAGTTAATCAAGATTTGAACACTTAGATGAGAACGGTTCAGGCAACGCAATATTAGTAGGTTGAGCCCAAGTAAAAAAAAAAAACAAAAAAACAAAAAGAAAAGGAAAAAAAAAAGATCTTACATTGTGAGATTTTTTTGTTTATCTAATCAGATGTAAGAATGAGATAAAAGATGCAACAGTGTTTAGCCAAAATCAAAATGAGTTTCAAAGTTAGAGTACAGTTCTCATGTATCCAAACAAAAAAAAAAGAGAAAAAGAAAAAGAAAATTAATAGTGATGGTAATTATTATTAATATGAATATAGTTGATTACCAAACATGAAATTACAAATAGAGGGGAGTGCAACGTAATAATACACAGCTGGTGGAAAAATGAGAGAAGTAATGGCGGAAGTGGAAGTCAAATGACGGCGCGCCCCTGCTGGTTTTTGGTGGCGTGGGGGTGGGGGGGAGAACCAAAGAAGGAAAGGAAATGAATACCAGATGCCAAAGAAGGAAACGTGAAAACGATGGATAAGAACCAGATGCGGGCCATGAATGAATCCGATGCTCTCTAAAGCCAAAGTATAACGTGGAAGCCGTATTGACTGTCCATTTCGTTTCTTCGCTGCCTCCTCTCTCTCTCTCTCTCTCTCTCTCTTTGTTGTTGTTGTTCTTTTTTTTGTGAGAAATGACACTTTCTTTTTGAAAATAAAAATCTCATTTTAACAGATAACGTAAGACATGACATCATTGACTTCAAGATTCGAGGGAATCGTCATAAAATAATGATGATAAAAATAAAATTTTTAGTTCTTAAATATATTTTAAAATTATTTTAAGAATATTTTAAAATTATTCAATAATTAATCAAACTATTCAAGAATTATTAAAAATTGTTAATCATAAATGTGTGAATAAACTTAAAAATTTAACTACTCCAACAAATTATCAATTATATATATATATATGAAACTAATCTTTGGTATCAACTTTTTAATAATAAATATATATGTAAGTTTTAAGGACTAAAATATTCAAATGTTTCTTTTTATACTTCTATTTTGTTAACAATGAATTTTTTCATATAATTATTACTATATAATTACTTGTTTCAAAGGTTCTATTTTACAGTTTACATTTACAATGTAATTTAATTATAAAAAAATTTTGGGTTGAAAATTTCAATCTAAATCGTTGAAATGCAATGCAATGCAATGTATAAATCATGAACGCAATATGAAATATATTCTTATATAAGAAGATGATGCTGATAATATAACAAGTTTTTATTTACAATTTTTGTGTTTGAATAG
This sequence comes from Ceriops decandra, assembly GCA_020615895.1. Lineage (NCBI taxonomy): Eukaryota > Viridiplantae > Streptophyta > Magnoliopsida > Malpighiales > Rhizophoraceae > Ceriops > Ceriops decandra. The sequence continues at coordinate 6,167,182 of JAHLGO010000436.1, forward strand.
TTATGACAGAACAAGTGTACTTGTAGTCCTAATAGTCAACGTCATTTATTTATTTATTTATTTAATTTCGTGATTAATTGGCTCTAAAAGAAAATTGTATTTTGAGTGTCCGTACTCCCGTCCCGACATTTGCTTAATTAATCAAAATGCAACGGATTAATTTTTTTTTTATTAAGTAGAATAATTTTAAAATTTTATTTTTAATTTATTCATACATTAAGTATAAATAAGTATAGTTTATTCATAATTTTATTATTGAGCCTTACTATGACCTTATTACATTGTTTTCTGTCCTTTTTATTTTTATATACACCAAAGAAAAAAATAAACAAAGTTGCATTTATTTCATAAAAATAAAGTCTCAATGTAGAATGAAAGGAAACTAGAAAATCATCTTTAAAATGTCTAGTTTTCCAGTCCAGAAAAGATGTCTGAAAGTTATATAATCGGGTCGGGTCCTTGCTTATTATATATCTTATTATATATATATATATATATATCTGTGTCTGTGTGTGTGTGTGTGTGTGTGTGCGCGTGCGCGCGCGCTCTTCGTTAGTCATTGCAAATGGAAGAATATTTTATTCGGATTTTATTTTAATGAGGACGACTTTTTGATATTGATGCCAATTGCAGTTTTTATTTATTCTCATCCTCGCATATCTACCGAGGAACATTTGTCTTCAATCTCCAACTGGTCCATTGACAATTTCCTCAATCCTGATGCATAATTTTCCAGTTTTGCAATTTGCACACAAAAGAAAGAAGTTTTTTTTTTTCTTCTTCTTCATCTTAAATTAAAAAAAAAAAAAATCATTTTGCCTCTTCCCGTTTCCTTCCCTGTCTCTTTCATTCTGTCTCTCTGTTTTACGGCCAGCCTCTCTCTCTCTCTCTCTCTCTCTCTCTCTCTACTTTATCCTGCAAGCTCAAGATCTTCCTTGCTTTCGGTGCTTTGAAAAGCAAATCTGAGGCTCTTATTTGTCCTGTACTCTGCTTTCACTAAATCACCTTCCTTTCCATCTTTTTATAGTTTAAAACCTTTCCTATTCCTTTTATTTACGGTTTTGGATGGACAATCCTCTAGCTGGGATTTGGATTTCTCTTTCAAGCAGTATATCCCAGGCTAGCTGACCCTCAAAAAGGCCTTGAACTTTTTTTCCCCTCGGTTGCTTCCTCTTCAAGATCTTATCTTTTTCTGCTTAAAAAATAAGCTGGCAAACGATTTTCTCGAGAAAGTGACAGAAAAAAAGGATTCTCGGAATTCTTTTCCAGGAATTTAAAGGGGTATTAAGGCATGTGGAATGGTTCTCTGGTATCAAATCTCATAACGTTTGGCTGCAGTTATTAAAGAGGAGAAAAAGAGAGGCGCTGATACGAACAGAGCTAAAGCAGAGTAAGTGGCTGGTCTTTGTTCATGGATTCAAGTAATAGTCACAACTTTCAACACCAAAACGACGAACCCTGTTCTGGTTTATTGCGGTTACGCTCAGCTCCAAGCTCACTTTTCGCCCATTTTGATCATACTGGAGTCAGTGATGATTCTGTTATGAATTTCGAGGAGTTTGATGGGAAATCTGCAGCAAAATTGACAGAAGCAGCAGCTGTTAGTTATGTGAATTCACGGAAGAGTTACTCGGCCTTGCCTCCGCATTATCCAAGGCAGAATTCAGGGGCGAGCTCGTCAGCCATGGAGGGCACATGCGGTTTGATTGGTTCAATGGCGGTGAGTCATGGTGAGCAGGTGAAAATGGTTGACTCAAGTATTGCCAGGCAGAATAGCTCCCCTGCTGGACTTTTTGGGAACCTTTCTATTCAAAATGGTATTTTTCCAGTTCCCATTTTTTCAATGGATGTCAATTAAGCATTTTTTGCTCTCTGTATTCTTCTTTATGTTTGTATGGTTGGAAAGTTTTGGTCTTGTTCTATGAATGCAATGGGATATATACTTGGCAGTAACCTTGAATTTACATGTATGGTTGTAAGAAGAAATTGAACCTGTTCTGTTATAATTGCCACCAAGGTTGAAATAAGGAAAACATTTTCTATCGATGCAGTGATAAGAGTGGAATTTTTCATGGGTTGAATATCAGTGATTAATTTTAGTGAATGGTTGCAAATGTTCTTTTGTTTTGAGAAGGGAAGAAAATTTTCAATTTCTTCTGGATTTGGTTCAGTTCAGTTGATTCCTATCATTCAGTTTTCGAAATCCATTTGATATGCCACGGCGGATCACCTAGATATCGTATTATTCATAACATGTATTTTCAGATTGTTCTATATGGTGAGATATTTCGAAAAAGAAATTTTATAATGACTAGATGATAGAAGGAGTCATTGAAGATCTCTCAGCAAATTGCAGGCTATGCTACAATGAAAGGTATGGGAAACTACGCAGCCAGCAATGGTACAAACGGAGAAGGAAGTCCAAGATTGAAGAGCCAACTAAGCTTCTCCCCTAGAGTACCTTCTTCCTTAGGCATGCTGTCACAGATTTCCGAAATTGAGAGTGAAAGCATTGAGGCAGGAAGCCCTCATAGTGGAAGGCCTGGAAATGGCAGCCCTGGATTCCCATACAGTTCCTGGGGAGATTCACATTTTGTAGATAGTTTCAATGGCATGAAAAGGAATCAAACTTGTAGTGTAAAGCCATTTCCAAATTCTCAGGTACTTACTTCGTCCATTGGGAGTAATGTTCTACACATACGTTGTTTGCTTAAAAGCTCATCTCAACGACTGGTTCAAATTAGGCTGGTGAACTTGGAAATCAAGTACAGTTGCTGTCCCACCACATGAGCTTACCAAAGACTTCGGCAACGATGGCTACCGTGGAAAAATTCCTCAATTTCCAAGATTCCGTTCCTTGTAAAATTAGAGCAAAGCGTGGTTGCGCTACTCATCCTCGAAGTATTGCAGAAAGAGTAAGATTGATCGATGATCGAGCTATGTCTCACCTCATTTACTTGCATCTCTTCAAAACATTTGTCTACTGGTCAACCAACAATTGTAAGCTATTAACTGTTGCAGGTAAGAAGAACCCGTATCAGTGAAAGAATGAGGAAACTACAAGAGCTTGTTCCCCACATGGACAAAGTAAGATTCTCTCCTAATCTGCAGATTATTTTTCCCGAACAACTCCTGATACTTACTCTTTTTCTTCTTTCTTGGCAGCAAACAAACACAGCAGACATGTTAGATTTGGCAGTTGAGTACATTAAAGATCTTCAGAAACAGTACAAGGTATATGGGGGGAAGAAAACTAAACAACCCTCCAGTCATTCATTCCTCATATCTGTTCATATGTAATTCACAGTTCAATACTTTTTTGGCAGAACCTGAGCGACAAGAGGGCGAACTGCAGGTGTTTGAGTAACCATAAGCTGGCCCAAAACCAAATCGTTTGACATATGCTTGTGTACAGGAAATAAAAAAATAATAATAAATGGTTGATGTCAACCGGTTTTTGTTTCTTTTTTTTTTTTTTTAACTCTCTGTAATGATCAATAGTATCAGGGACTAGTAATTATACTTTATCTCAGCTGACTTTCATTTTTGTGGGCAAGTAGTAGCAATCATATTGATAGAATTTCTATCATAAAATTTCAGATGCTGAAAGCTAGCAAAGGTTTCAGGTTACACAGCATCTTATTAAAGAGATAATAGTGTTTGGTAATGTAGTTCTTCTTGTTGTAATGCACTAATTCGAAATCACATGTGACTTGGACTTTTCTCATTTGGTCATTTCTGTTCTTTCTCAGTGGGCAGTGTAATCAACCAACCGCTTCGTTTGTCGAGTAATAATTCTAAGAGTCCTGTCTAGTACTGAGAATTGTCCCTCAATATACGTGGAACAATTCGATTTTGAATGACATAGCCTCTTATACTTGAAAAAAAAAAAAAAAAAAAGAAAAGAAAAGAAAAAAAGGTGGGTAATATAATCCAAACTTTAATTGAGAGGACCTTTTATTCGCTCTGAAATATTCCAGAGGGCAAAGCTGTGTGAAGATATGCATTCGTCTTTCAAGTTAAAAGACCACTAAATTTCAACGAGGGCTGTCATTTTAATGCTTGGACAGCCTCGGTGCATTGCTCTTGTCATTTTCCATTGCCCACTCTATCATGAATATTCAAACAATCATTAATATGGAACGGTTGTTACTTGATTTGGTCATCTTTCAGTTTGCTGGTTTCGGAATTCCAATGGGCGCCAAAGGTTGTCTGGTCCTACCCATTAGGATGTCTGTCTCCGATGTTATATTTCGTAAGTTTTTCTTTTGGATTTTTTTGGTGGCTGTTTAGTCCTGTCCTGTCCTTTAAAAAAAGAAAAAGAAGAAGAAGAAGAAGAAGAAAAATAAAAAGAAATTTCTTACGTTAATTAACATTTTAGAATTTCTAGCACTTCCTCCTCTTGTTAATTGGTCTTCTTCCCTCATTGTTCCTTTTTTCCAGGTAATCAGACTGTTAATTAATTCAGACGGTAAAGATATTTGAAGAAGATTGAAAAAATTTCCATCGTTATAATTATGTCATAGGTGCGTGGATGCTTGTTGCACAAGTTTGGATTATTCAAAGATAAGGATGACGATGAACCACTTGGACTAGAAATTTTTTTTAATCCAAATGATCCAATTGCCACAATTTTTTTAATTAAAAAATTATATTTTCATTATATTCATAGTTGTATTTATGAATTAAAATAAAGTGTTACCAATTTTATTATTATTTGTTTTACCTGATTACAATATTAACTATTTTATAACTCAACAAAGGATCTCAACATTTAATTTTCAAAATTACGGTAAAAAAATTTAAATTTAAATTAATATAAAAGAAAATAACCAAACGATCATCAACTATTACTTTTAGTAGTAGACGATTTGTTTTTTTAAGAGTCGACATCAAAACCGGATGCATCAACCATGAACCTTCATCAGAGAAAGTGCATAGAAATTAAAAGAATCGACCCCCACCTATTAGCTTCGGCAATAATCCTTAACAATCTGAAAACTCAGTAGCTTGATTATTATGCAAAAACTAAGAAGATAACAGATTCTTCTTGAGAAATGTCCACCTAAGTCCAAGGGGTTATAAGGCATAAAAAAATAAAAAATAAAAAATAAAAAAAAAACAAAAGTGCAACAACTTTCAGATAAATTGGCAGGCTAAAGTGTATTATATAGTCTCTGGCGAGGAACATAATTCTGGGAAGAGACGTGGATGCTGCATGCCATCCCAAGTTCAGCATTTAGTCTGTTTCTGCGCGTCATCCTAATTTGCCCCACCAAATTTTAAGATTTGGGAACTAGGCAATGGGTAGTGGCCACAAAGCCGCAGAACAGTTCACAAAAAAAATGTTGCCTTGATGGCTGGGCTAGCTTGATTGTTTCCTAGCATTCGAGTTTCTTGGAGACCAATTTTCCAAAATATAACTTCGCTCACGACCACGTTTCGCTTGGCAAATATAAGTTCGCAGAAGTGAGGATAAAAATACGGAAATTTATAGCCATTAACGTCCCTTTGAGGTGTGCCAGAGATTCCAGTTCTTGTAATCACTTAATGAATGCTCATTATATTTCACCTTTAACTCTTGTTTGGGCTGGTGGGTGGGGGGGTGGGTTGGAGATATGGGGGAAAATATAGAAGGAAAATGCAAGGAAAGTAATTATTGTGGAAAATAAATTTATCCACAACAATTAAACATTTGTCTTCCATAAGATACGGGTATCAAAAGAAATTATGTTATTTTTCATGTGAGAAAAATTCTTTCTGTTTTTTTGTTTTTGAACCTTTAATTCACATGTTTCCAAACAAAGAGAAGGGCGTAAAATTCTTCTTCCCGTCACTTTTCTTTGCCCCTACTTTTCATCCTTCTTCCTTTACTTTTGCACCCAAACATAGCGCAGAAAGTGGCAATGTGCGCGTGTTGTATCAGTAGAAAACTATTCCAATTGTGATCGTATCATATACATTTGTTTCTATAAAATTCATTTTGATATATGTTGAATTTGATTTTTTTAAATTTTATTCATTAAAAAATTTATTAGATTGTGAGATCTACGAAGAAATAATTTTTTTCACACTAAATAACAATTTAAGTATTTAACCATTAAAATGTTATTTGAAAAAATATTTTTAAATTAAATAAATTTAACAAATACTTAAATTTAAAAATTTTAATTTTAAAAATAATTCAAATACTAATAAATTATAACTCGCTAGAATTTACAAATGAATTCTATCTTCTCAATTTACTGGGATTTCTCGAGCGACCTCTTTTTCTGGGCTCATGGATACCAAATTTTGAAATCCAACTAGAAAACTGTATTATGTATGCTAACCACTAGGCCCATTTAGGCTAGCCCCAACTCCAAACAAAAAAGATAAAAAAAAAAAAATGTGAATTGGAGGGGTAAAAATGTGATTTCAGTTCTAGAAGGACATCTGAGCCCGCCCGAAGCAACAAAATTTGAAATTTGAACAATATGAGCAATTGGGCCACTTGCCAAAATGTTCCATTTTGCAATGCCTTTCTCAAAGTATAAAGACCGCCCAATTTTCCACTTTGAAATTTTTTTTTTGGCCAAATTTTCGCTTCTCTCCCTCTCCCTCTCTCTCTCTCTCTCTCTCTCTCTCACACACACACACACATAGAAAGAAAGGAAAAAAAAAAAAAAATTACGTGAAGCAAAGGTAGGAGGCCCTCTCTTCTCTTATATCATTTGCAGTGAAGCTGAAAGCGAAGCCCCCCTCCCTTCATCCCTCCCTCGTGCCTCATTGAGAAAATCCAAGCCCAAACCCACAGCGTTGTGCAAGGTAAACTGAGAGACTCCATCCATTTTCTTCCCCTTTTCCTTGTTCGTTGGTTCATTTTGCAGTTTTCTTTTGATTTACTAGTTATTCATTCTTGCTTTGAAATCTGGCCATTTTTTTGGGGGGTATCAATAAAATGAAATTTTCTCATCCGGGTCACAGGAAATTCTGATTTTATTGCTTTAATAACATGTGGGGTGTAAAAGAGAGGGATGGGAATATTATCTTATTTTCCCGAGTAGAAGGGAAAATGGTCTCTTTGTATGTATGTAACTGTCGTTTGGGTCGCAAGTAAGCATGCCATTTCCCCTCTGCGGATGAGAGGGCTTTTCCTTTTCTTCCCCACCTCCCCTTTTCCTGTTTTAAAATTTTTGTTTTGTTTACTTTGTTTCTTTGGGTTGAATAATATTATTTGCATGTAATGGTAGCCAAAAAAAAAATAAAAATGCCGGAGTCTAGAGACAGACTTGAAAGGCCAGTGGATATTGCTGCACTTTACGCTAGGAGACGGTCGGGGCCACTGCAGGTTTTTCAAGACCAGCCAGAGCTCGATGCAGCCCTGTTTGGCACTCCACAGCAGAGGCCAATCACGGCGCCGCCGCCGACCGGAACAGTGGGTGCTGGTTTCGTTGGGAGGGGGAGGGGGGGCGGTTTGGGCACTCCAAGAGGCAGGATTATGTACGGAACACCGGCAACGAGCAGAGAGAACATGCCTAGTGGAAGTGCCCGAAGAAGAAACGGCCGCGGAAGGACTCGTGCTTCTAACAGCGTGTTGCCTTATTGGTACCCGAGAACGCCACTTCGTGATATCACTGCTGTGGTTAGGGTAAATTGTGACTAGTACTCTTGGCTCCCATCTTGTTTCCTGGCTACTTTTGTTTTTGGATTATAATTGTGATGTACGAAATGCTTGTAATTTACTATGGTTGTTGATTTCCGTTTATTTGGGTGGTTAATTTAAGGTATCCTATTCATTTTTTGCCAATTTACATTCGTTTTTTCTTCCTCTTCAATTGTTTGTTGCTTCGTTTCTTTCTGCTGCTGTTTAGGTCCTTGGGCCAACAACTTGAATGGGTTTCCTGATTTTTGGGTGGACTGAGAATGATTAGTGTGTGATGGCCGAAAGCAGTCTAAAGCTTGTAGCAGTTCTTGGTAGATGACATTTTGGAATTTCTAATGATTTTGATGTAATTTCTTGGGTTTTGAGTTCCTTGATCTGAAGTGTTTTATTATTTCCTTTATCCACAGCAAACAAGGGCTGGACAAGTCTTTGATATGCATGCATTGCAACTTGTCCTCGTATATCGTTGCTTGCATTGTTAATGATGTAGCAGCTTTGAAGGCACTAACTCGAATTTGTAGTAAGATTAGTTTGATTCACTGGTTGCCCCATGGTATTATGGGTTCGGTTAGCTGCTAGTTGAGTGTTGATTGTTTCATTTCTCAACGTATATTTAACCATGTAAAGATCCTTGTATTCAAACTGCACGTCAATATTATGATGTAGGCAGCTAATGAATCAACTACCGTATCATATGTGCTGATCCATTCAAATTGGAATGATCTGAGGGTTTCTCAGTCATCCTCTATGGTTGTTGAGTTCCTTGAGACGATTGATTTGCAACACCTATTTGATTGTACTCAATGCATTTCTGGTGTTGGACATGAGCATCCGAACAAGTATGGCTATCAATTATCCTTCCACACAATATGTTTTTGACATCTTTTGAAGTACACAAAGTCATAAGAAGTTATATTTTTTATTTCTGAAAATTCTTATCGTTGCATATAATGCTGAAAAAGTGTGGATGGGATTCAGTTCTGCTTATTTTAGTTCAATTGATCTAAATCTGGAGACAAACTTTTTGGGCAGGCTATTGAAAGGAGAAGAGGAAGTGTGGGAGCAAGCGAAGGCCAAGAAAATGAGAGCCCGATTCTCCGGGCTCAGGGAGTTTCTGATTCTTCTGGGCCACCAGCAGATGATCATATTGCGCACAGTTGTACCATATCATCTCCAGTTCCAAGTCAAGGAGCCAAGCGCTGCCCTCCTACTGTTGGTAAAGTGCCAAGGATTTTGCATGATGTCACAAATCGAGCTTCTGGTGATTCAGAATGCCTAACACCTCAGAAAAAGCTACTGAACTCAATTGACACCGTTGAGAAAGTAGTGATGGAGGAGCTGCAAAAACTGAAGAGAACGCCTACTGCTAGAAAGCAAGATAGGGAGAAACGAGTGCGTACTCTCATGTCAATGCGGTAGTTGATCACGTTCTGATGACAGTTCTGACCGTTGAAGTCCAAAGAAGCAGGAGGGCAATCAGTGGAATTGGAATGCAAGATCTTGCATGAAATAGCCGTGCAGTGAGGTTGATCATCTTCTGGTGATATTTTTCAGTTTCAGTTCCAATCATTTCTCAATGATATCTTTACAAATAGTCTTGTGCTTGAATTGGCTCTCATTTTTCATTTGTTCTTTTGCTGGCATGCCTTTCACATCTTGTTAAGGGTTCTATAGCAGAGGTAGGTGGTTTTTGCTTATAACCACACTAGCTGATAAGTCTTCATGTAGGATTAGTAGGCAATCCTTTTGCCTTGTTATGTTGAGGTGTGTATGCCAATTGAATATTGTTTTTGATCTGTTGTAAATAAAATGCTTGCTTCTGTCGTTCTTCCGGGTGTTTTTCTTGTGTACTATTGAGGCTTCAGTTCAGCATACTGAATTTTGACCATGATGTTTTTGGTCATTGGTGTTGATTTCAAACAGGAGTCTTTATTTAGTGAGCTAACTTTGCTGCCTGGTAATAGTGATTTCAAAACTTGAAAGGGATTTCTGGTAATAAATAAATAAATATATATATATATATATATACATACATATTGATTTGAAAATTTAAATTTCATTAATGTTTGTTACTTAATGTTTATACTTTATTTTTATTTATTTATTTATTATTATTTTTTTTCTATTGTTTTTTAAATTCAATGCCTCTTTTATTTAAGAATGAAGTATTGATGACATATCTGAATATAACATTTTTAATATTTTGCAACAAATGATTGGTTGCTAATGATTACAAAATGTAAAATAGAGTTTTTAACAAAATTGTTGTTGAGTATTTCATTGTAGAATTTTTAAGATAGTTCAAAGGATGGTAGGATATTTACTTTATTAATGAGTAAAAAATAAAAATTTTTACTACAATTAAAATTATAAAAGATAATGTTCTTATCCTTGACTTCTTAGGAAACACGATTGAAGATGTGATAATTTGTCTTATGCTTATGATCTCTTTTAATTTCATAGGAGATGTTTTTCACATCAAAGACAAAAATATTGAATTACTTAGTAATTTTAAATGCAAAAAATTCTTTAAATTTTAAAACTACAAAATCATTTGAAGTTGTAATGGGAGATGAAGGTGTAGAAAATGTCATAAGAGAATAAATTTTGTAAAAAAAAAAAAAAGGCTTGAACCAAAAGCACAAAGAAAAGAAACCCAAAAATTTTTACATAATTATCTTTACAAGATTCAAAAAATCCTTACAAAATTTGCATTTATATAGGTCTAAGCTCAAAATCCATAAAATCCAAAAATGACTTTTGTGAAGTCATCACTTTTTTATTTTGGAGTTAGTTTTGAAACTTGATATGACTTGAAAACAAGATCAAAACTATTAAAATTAAGTTCAATGAGTTCAAAGAAAACTAGAAAAAGGAAGAGAAAGCTATATAATTTTTTTTCTTAAAACACCATGAAACCTTTGAACCTAACAAACTAGAAGAATTCCAAAACATTAACACCATAGAAAAAAAATCCTAGTCTTGATGCTTTTGAGATTGGCTATGGTGGTATTTTAAAGTAGATTCAAGATGATAATGAAAGAATTGTCCAATTCATTTGGTAACAGTATGGAACTTGCAAGTCCTAGTAAGGGCCACCATATAATTGTTGAGATTGATGCCTCTGTGATTGGCTACGGTGGTATTTTGAAACAAATTCAAAATGGCAATTAAAGAATTATCCAATTCACTTTTGGATATTGAAATGATTCCTAAAAGAATTATTCCACGATTAAAAAGGAAATTCTTTCCATTATCATGTGTATCCAAAATTTTCAGAATGATTTACTTAATAAGTTCATACTTTGAATTGATTGTAAATCAACAAAATAAGACTTCTAGGACATTTAAAACTTGGCATCTAAGCAAATCTTTGCTAGATGGCAAGCAATTTTGTTAGCCTTTGATTGTAATATACAATTCATAAAGAAAGAGAAAAACTCAGTTCTTGAGTTTTTAACTTGAGAATTTTTGTAAGAAAACCTAAAACCATGCCTCAAAAAAAAAAAAAAAAAAACAAAGTAAAATCAATCTTAACCCAAAAGGAAGAGGCCAAGCCTCTTTTGAAAATCGAGGCCTAACTTACTTCAAAACCCATAAAACTATAACCAATTAACTTAAGTCAAATAGCCTTGGCAAAACCTATAAAAACTTGGATTGACATGGTCCAAGAGGATGAAAAAGCCCAATAATTCCAAAAATGGATGGAAAACCTTGATTCAAATCCAGAATTGTGCAAGACAATTTAAGAACTTTACATAGAGGTTGAAAACTTCAAAGGTAAGGCTTAAGAACTTATTTTAAAAAAGGAGACAAGTTCTTTAAAACCTTTATTTAAAAATGATTTTGAAAACCTTTCTTTAAAAATATTTTCTTCATAAACACACACAAAATATTTAAAATATTTTGAGAAAAATGATTTTCAAAATGTTTTGCTCATGGAAGAAGGTTTCTTCCATGAAAACCCATCAATAAGGGTTTGGTTATTTGACAGGGTCTACATCAACAACTGGTAGTATTATTGGAATGATTATCTGGAATATAACCTTTATGCTTAGTACAACATCTAAAGTATTTTTGTAAAAATATTTTTTTTATGTGTATTTGCCCTTTTACACTTCGTAAGATGAGCTTAAAGAAAAAATTGAATAGTTAGATATGTTGGTAGAAGGAGATCTAGACCATGCATACTTAGAAGGATCTGAGCCCTAGGAAGAAGAAGAAGAAGACCCTAAGTTGGAGAATGAAGACTATTATAAAATTGAAGTTGTAATGGGAGATAAAGGTGTAGAAAATGTCATGGGAGAATAAGTTTTGTAAAAGAAAAAAGTTTGAACCAAAAGCACAAAGAAAAGAAGCCTAGAAACCTTGGCTTAATTATCTGTACAAGACCTAAAAAACCCTTAACCGTTTGCCAAAGAGTTAAGATGTCAAGTTGTTCTCCCACATCAAAAGAGAGGGAAGGGTTCTAGATGGTCAAAAGAGGGATGTTGCATACCTCAATAAGTTAACTTATTGGGGAAAGATATGTGGTGGCCCTTACTGGAGACTTGCAGGTTTCGTATTGTTACCAAATGGTATCAAAGCCATGTAGCTCTTCTTTTGAGAAGGGGAGAGAGGGAGTTGTTAGTTGTTTGCCAAAAAGTTAAGGCATCAAGATGTATTGGCTCAATGTACTATTCTATATTGAAAGAGAGTGAGAGGTTTTGGATGGTTAAAAGAGAGAGTGTTGCATACTCTAATAAGTTAACTTATTACAGAAAGATATGTGGTGGCCCTTACTGTAGACCCGTAGGTTTCGTATTGTTACTAAATGGTAATTAGAAAGCTCAAAGGGAAATGTTGGGATGCTTTTAAGAATTCCAAAAATCTCACCAATGAAGCTATACAAAAATGGCTTAAGAAAAACCAATTCATTATTCTTGGCTTATAAGTCCTATGCAATAATGAGGCTAGCCTAAGCCCAAACTGAAGAAGAATACTTTAAAATAATGAAACAAATATTACAATTCAAAAACTCTTCAGAAGGAACTTTGGCCTAAGTATCATATGCCAAAAACTCATATGGAGATGAAGATTTAACAAACTTCCTCTAAAACAAAGAAGATGATTGTTTTGAGATATTTTCTCCATTAAATCCAAGAAAATGACAAAACTCCTTTGGTGAATTTCCATTAAGGAACATTATTACAAAAAGGCAAAGCATCTTTAAGAGAAAAAGAAAATTCCTTCTAAAAGACCATTATCACAAAAGGAAAAAATTACTTAAGTGAAAAAGTAGATTATCTCTAAAGGACTATAATTACAAGAGAACAAAACATCTTTTGAAAGAAAAGCAAATTTCCTATATAAGATCATCATTACAAAAATATAAAACTGCTTAGGTGGAAAGTAGAGTCTCTATTAACTTAAAAAGTTTCTTTTGATAAAATAGATTTCATGTCTACCATTACCTCAAAAGAAAACAAAATAACCATGATGACTCTTACTCAAGTAAAGCTCCCTAAGCCTTTATGAAAAGGAGCATGCAAAATGAAGGAAGATATCTAGCTAACAACACTCTTAGGAATTATCCCTGTGTATCCCTTAGTATTCTCTCTCTAAATTTGTACACTTTCTCTCTTTCTCTCTATGTAAATTACCCTTGTAAAACATCTTCCATCAATTCAATGAAAGCTTCTTTCTGATCTTCTCATATGTGTGTTCTTCTCTCTCAATTTTCTCACTCTTTTTATGTTTCTTATTACGTGCAATGATCCGACGTCTTCTCTTGTATCAGAGGTTAGGGGGGAGAAGTGAGTTGTATCAGGTATTTATTCTTCATATGCTCTGCAAGTTCAAATTTTCTAAAACTTTTAAACATTATCTTCTTCTTTCTAAGTATTCTTGCCTTAGAGGGCATTGAGATTTTAAGTTGTGTGTTGAAGACATTATGATCCTTGCTTTAACTCTTTGGATTATAGGAAGCAATATATCACTATTTTTGAGCTTTGAAAAAATAAACCTAATTTTTCGCAAAATGACTTCCTGTTTTTTTTTTTTTTACCTCTAAAAAATTTTTACTTCCTTCTTCTTTTCCTTCTTTTTCCTCTTCTATAAGCATCAATAGTGAAGAAATCACTATTAAAAATTTTCAAAAAAGGATTGATGTTTGGAAAATTTCTAAGATACATAAAAACTAGATCTACAAAAAATTAAAACTTAATTTTATGAAAACTGATTTCACAATCAAGATAGAAAAAAGAGATTTCCAACTTTTAAAACCTTTTGAAACAATCCATCTACTTCAAAAACTCTTCAAAACCATTGTGAAAAATGATATAAATACATTCATATTGGACTGGTTCAAGTTGGAATAAAACCTCTTATGAAAGGAGGTTTAAATACTTCCATACTTGTCATCCTATGAGATGCCATATTTCTCAGATATGAAGATTCACTATTGAGCATAATAGAATCAAGTCTTTGTAATGATCTAGTATCCTTCGATTGTTTTCCAAACCTCACAATTTCTTTGAAAGATAAAAATGTTTTGTAAAGTATTATGTTGTAGATCAAGACCCATAATTACAAAATATTGGAATCATCAATTCTAGTAGCCTTGATTTACAAAATCTTTTATAAGGCTATGCCATCTACATTTGCATCAAAAAACAAGGTGTGCTTTCCAAAAGCAAAAATCCTTCTTTTGCAAATTGATTTATCTTGTCCTAATATTGTAATTCTGATATCAATTTAGTGGAAAGATATCACTCTACCAAAAGACTAGATCCTTGTAAATGCCATTAACCTTGAGCCACCATTTTAGGCAGAATCAAACACTAAGCTCACTAGAGTCTAACAAAACCAAGAGGGAAAGGTAACCTTAACCTTTAACAAGAGATCTCAAAGTTTGAGATTTTAGATACCTCTTTTGTCTTTTCTATTATAGATTGAAGACAAGCCTTAAACCCCTTACAAGCCATAAATCTATCCTACAAAAACCAATTGCCAAGATTTTCAACCTCAGATATCTTAAGAACCTTTTTCCAAAATGTTGACCACCAGACAAATATCCCCTATCCATAATACCAAAACCTTGAAAACCTATCAACACCAAGCTCACCAGCAACATCTGAAATCATTAAAAATCTTACATATGAATTACATTTGTTAGAAAAGGATTTTCAACTTGATAAAAAACTTTTATATGATAATTTTTATATAGAACACAATTCTCCAAAGAAATTATGGTTGTTGAAAAACTTTTCCAAAAAATATAAAGATATATAGAATCAATTTTATGATTTTGTGCATCAGCATAAAATCCATATCTTTTTCTTTGATTAGTTTGAACTGTATGTATTTGAAAATTGCATTGCATATCCATTTTGTAAAACTTCTAACCCTATTGTACAAAGACAAAAAGTTAGGGAGTTAACTACCTCAAATGACAAAATCATAGAAGCAAAACATCTACCACTCAGTTAATTGAAGGTTAGTCACAAACAAAACATAGTTAACTTAGCCCCTTACAAAATTTCTTAAAAAGATGATCTCAGAAAACTTTTTGAGATGATTGCTTTTTTTTTTTTTTAATCTTCCCATTTGTTTGTTCTTTTCTCTTAGTTTTCTCACTTTCTCTTGTGTTTCCTTTTGTGTGCAAAGATTTGACATCTTCTCTGGTGCCTTTCCCATTGGATGGCATTACAAAACCATTGACAGTACAAAATCTCAAAAATATTATATGGCCATTCTTTAATATATCGAGTCTACAAAATTGAAACACTTCCCATAAGAAGAAAACCCTGACGAACCTAGATATTTAACTTGTCAAACCCAAAAAATCCTTAACCCATTAAATTGGGGATAAGTCCTCACAAAACCAAAACTATTCCTAATTAATTTCAAAAAAACGTATGACCATTGCTTATTTTTTAATTGTTGGGATTACCACCAAGCATGGTATAATACTTTTCTTATCCAAAATGAAAAGAATAAACATTTATGGCCATTCCATTTCAATATAAAAAATGATTACTCCAAAACACCAAATTAGTTGAAACAGTGGTGATAATACTTCGGATCTACTCCAAATCTTTTCACAGATTGAGTGAGGGAAAGATATGAACTATTCAAAATAGTTATGAGCCAATAAAGGATGAATCTTGGTTCTCTCCTATGTTTTAAGTCCATGTTAAATTCCTTTTACCATGGTTATTGTCTTGGTACTATGAATTCTAGATTCAAAAGGATACTTATTTGTACTACTTGTAAGCTCAGATTTAAAGGTTGTAACAAATAAGTTTTAGATTATTTGAATTATTTCCTCTTTTAGGTTTAATTCCTAGAGTTTTTTTTTTTTTTAGATTCTATAATATTTTGAAATGTGACCCTTTTTCCCACATTGGTAGCAAGTGATATCTTTCAAGCTTTTGGAAAAGGAGGGTTTTTATTGCAAGATTTTCCTTGGTTTGGAGTAAAAAGGAGATTTGCTTGGTTTTGGAAATGTTTTGAAAGGTTTGGAATAGGACTTCCTTTAGGATCTTGAAGATTTAGAAGACTTAGAAAACCTTAAATCGAACTGTTAACAGAATGTACCTGCCTTAAAATGGGATTACTTACATTGATGATGTATTGGTTTTCTCAAAATCAATTGAAAAGCATTTTAAACATTTGTATAAATTCTTTTCAATTACCAAGAAAAATGGTCTTGCGGTTTTTGAATGAAAGATCTCTTTATTCCGAACAAAAATTTGGTTTCTTGATCATGACATCACCTAAGGAACCATCACTCTTATTAAAAGGTCCTTAGCCTTTTTTGAAAAATTCTTGGATAAAATCATAGATAAAACTTAGCTCTAATGATTTCTTGGAAACTTGAACTATGTCCTTGATTTTATCCTAATATCCAAAACCTCATAAACCTTTGCATGATAGGCTTAGGAAAAATCGTAGTCCTTGTATAGAAAATCACTATGCTATTGTTCAGCAGGTGAAATCCTTGGTTAAAGAAATTCCTTGTCTTCATATTGCAAACCCTATACTTTGGAAAATCGTTAAGACTAATGCCTTTGAAATTAGCTATGGTGGTATTCTAAAGTAGATTCATAATGGCAATGAATGAATTGTCCAATTTATTTCTAGACATTAGGATGATTCCTAAAAGAATTATTCCATAATTAAAAAGGAAATTATTTCCTTTGTCATATGCATCCAAAAATTCTAGAGTGATTTACTTAATAAGGCCAAGCCTTCTTTGAAGACTGTGACCTAGCCTACTTTAAAACCCATAAAATTAGAACCAATTACCCCTAATCAAATAGCCTTAGCATAACCTATAAAAACTTGGGTTGACATGGTCTAAAAAGATGAAAAGGCCCAACAACTCCAAAAATGGGTAGAAAACCTTCACTAAGACCCATAGCTATGCAAGATAGCTTCAGAACTTTGAAAACTTAAAAGCCCAACAACTTTAAGAGTTGGAACTGTGCAAGATTGCTTAAAAACTTTAAACAAAGGTTAACCCTCAAAGGTAAGGCTTGAGAACTTATTTCAAAAAGGGAGACAGATTTTTCTTTAAATCCTCTGTCTTAAAATAATTTTGAAAACCTTTCTTTAAAAATAATTTCTTCACAAACACATACAAAACACTCAAAATATTTTGAGAAAAATGATTTTTAAAATGTTTAACCTATTGAAAAAGGTTTCTTCCATGAAAACCCATCAAAGGCCATATCAAATGCCTTCCTCACAAGATAGGTTATAAACTCATTAACAGTACAAAACCTCAAAAATATTATATGGCCATTCTTGAACATGCTGAGTTTACAAAATTCAAACATTTCAAAGCCTTGCAGAACTTGGATATTTGACTTGCCAAATCAAAAAAATCCTCAGCCTATTAGATTGGGGATAAACCCTCATAAAACTAAAATCGTTCCTAACCAATTTCAAAGCAAAGTATGACCATTGGTTAATTTTTAATTATTGGGATTATTAGCAATTGTGGTTCAATACTTTTCTTATCTAAAATGAAAAGAATATACATTTGTGGCTATTATATTTCAATATAAAAAATAACTACTCCAAAACACCAAGCTGGTTCAAAAAATGGTGGCAATGTGTCAGATCTGCTCTAGATCTCCTCATAGAATGAGTAAGGGAAGGGTATGAACTGTTTAAAACCAATTATGAACCAATAAAGGAATCCTAGTTCTCTCTCTCTTTTTTTTTTTTTTAATTCCATGTTAAATATTTTTACCATAAGTATTAGCTTGGTGCTCTAAATTCCATATCCAAAAAAATACCCTTGTTGTAATTAGAAAGTTTAAACTGAAATGGTGGGATGCCTTTAGGAATTCCAAA
This sequence comes from Ceriops decandra, assembly GCA_020615895.1. NCBI lineage: Eukaryota > Viridiplantae > Streptophyta > Magnoliopsida > Malpighiales > Rhizophoraceae > Ceriops > Ceriops decandra. Next base: position 6,185,174 of record JAHLGO010000436.1, read on the forward strand.
AATCTCACCAAGGAAGCTATGCAAAAATGGCATAAGAAGAACCAAAGGACACAATAACTGGACCTAGTTCTTGCAAAGGCCAATTCACTATTCCTAGCCTAGAAGTTTCATGTAACAGTAAGGCTAGCCCAAGCACAAACTGAAGAAGAATACTTTGCAATAATGAAACAAATATTGCAATCCAAAAACTCTTTAGAAGGAAATTTGGCCCAAGTATCATAAGCCCAAAACTTATTTGGAGATGAAAATTCAATAAACTTCCTCCAAGACAACAAAGATGACAATTTTGGGATATTTTCTCTATTAAATTCAAGAAAATGACAAAACTCCTTTCAATGGATTCCTATCAAGGAGCATTATCGCAAAAAGACAAAATGTCTTTCGAAAGAAAGTTGATTCCCTCTGGAAGACCATCATCACAAAAGGACAAAATTGCTTAGGTGAAAAAGCATATTATCTTTCAAGGGTTATCATTACAAAAGGACAAAACATCTTTTGGAAGAAAAGTAGATTCCCTCCACAAGACCATCATTACAAAAGGATAAAACTGCTTAGGTAGAAAACATATTCTCTATCGACTCAAAAGGCTTTTTTTTTTCGCTAAAGTGAATTTTACTTGTCTACCACTACATCAGAAGAAGACAAAACAGCCATGATGACTCCCACTCAAGTGAAGATCCCCAAGCTTTTATAAAAAGAAGCATGCAAAATGAACTAAGGAGTCGTTAGCTATTTGCCAAAGAGTTAAGGCGTCAAGGTGTGTTAACTCAATGTGCTCTCCCATATTGAAAGAGAGTGAAGGGTTTTGGGTGGTTAAAAGAGGTAGCATTGCATACCCCAATAAGGTGATATATTATTTCCTATAATCTAAGGAGTTAAAGCAAGGAACACAACGCCTTCAACAAATGACTTAAAATCCCAATACCTTTCAAGGTAAGAACATTTGGAAACAAGAAGACAATGTTTAAAAGTTTTAGAAAATCTGAACTTGTAGAGCATATAAAAAACAAATACTTGATACAACTCATTCCTCCCCCCTATGCTCTAATACAAGACACCGGATACTAGAGAAACTAAGGCAGAAGACACAAAATCTACCTTAAGATCTTTAGTTATCTTTCTTTATATTACAATTTGGGCCAAGACCTTTAGTATCTATCTTTCTATTGTATATGGCTAACAACACTCTTAGGAATTATCACTATGTTTATCCCTTGGTATTCTCTCTTTAAATTCATGCACTCACTTTCTATGTAACCTACCTTTGTAAAACATCCTCTATCAGTTCAATGAAAGCTTTTTTCTAATCTTCCCATCTGTATGTTCTTCTCTTTTAGTTTTTTTCACTCTCTTTTGTATTTCTTTTGCATCTAAGATCAGATGTCTTCTTTAGTATCAAAACCTAGGGGGAAGGTATGAGTTGTATCAGGTATTTGATGTCTCTCTATGTAGGCTTTGTTATGTTGTGTCTTCTATTTTAATTTCTTGAGTATCCAGTGTGTCTCTGTATTTGTGGCTTGTTCACAGAATTGGCAAAGTGATGCTTTCAAATTGTGTGTAGGATATCCAATATCTTGGAAAAATATTAATTGAAAAATATATCTTGGAAAACTCCTATAGGAAATCCAAGAAATGATCTACCAACTTCAGCTCCAACAATTCAACAACAAAATCTAAGAGATCCAACTATTTCTTAAAAGTATTCTAACTCATAAAATTTCAATAAAGGAATTGCAGTCTCCACACATCACCTCTATGACATTTCAAGGATATGCATACAAAGATGTAAGATTGGTTTTGATGGAAACTACTGTGGTTGTCAACTTCTTTTCAGCCTCAACAAGGCATATGTCCATATGGGAAGAATTAGGTCCATGTAGTTTACACCAACAATCTCCATTCAGACACTATTAGATTATGAATTTTCAAGTGAAATTCTTTTCTTTGAAATCCAACACACTGAGTCATTTGGATGAAAGATAGCAGTTACAATAATAAACCTAATGAGACAAAGACCAGACACTAGAGTACTTGTTAACGTTGAATTAACATTGCTAGAGTCTACATTAACAATTAGTAGTATTACTAGAAAGGTTATCAGGAATATAACCTTTCTGCTTAGGATAACATCTAAAGAATTTTTGTAAACATAACTTTCTCTTATGTTTATTTGCCTTTCTACACTTTATAGAATGAGCTTAAAGAAAAAATTGAATAGTCAAATATGCTGGCCAACCTTTTATGTGGTGGAGATGTAACTTCTTGCTGGTATTTGCATACCTTTCATTTTTATTTGTTGGACTTATGTAGTGGAGATGTCAAGGATTATCGACTGCTTTCTACCATGCCTAACCTCTCTTGGATATTTTTTATTTCTATGTTACAGACCTGTAGCATTTGCTAAGTAATCTTTAGTTGTTCTTTTATAACTTTGAATTCTCTCCTAAGGGATATGTGATGACTACAAAAGTGAAAACACTAAGAGATATGTTTTTCAGAAAGATGTTCAGCAATAGCATTGTAAACTTTAATCTTTCTGAGGTCTAGTGACTATAGGTTATAGATTGTATCAATGAGTGCTTTGCCATGTTGATCAAGATTTCATGAAGGCCAAGGATTAAATTTTTGTTTATGGCCTTTTGGACCTTCAAGGTTGTAGTAGTCTTCATTTTCTAGCTTAAGGTCTTCTTCTTCTTCTTCTTCTTCCTAGGGTTTGAATCCTTCTAGGTATGCATAGTTTGGATCTCTTTCTACTAGCTTATTTGACAGTGATATATTATTTCCTACAATCCAATGAGCTAAAGTAGGGAGCACAACGCCTTTAATAAACAGCTTAAAATCTCAGTGTCCTCTTAAAATAAAAATTAATTGCAAAACTCCCATAACTTGATACCATAAGCATAAAGAGAATAAATGAACATGAGAGAGAGCGAGAAAAAAAAGAGAGAAAGAGAGAGAGAGAGAGAGAGAGAGAGAGAG
>JAHLGO010000436.1:6188252-6216973 GCA_020615895.1 Ceriops decandra
TAGAGAAAGAACACAAAGAGAGAATATAAGAGAAAGATAGATTGGAATTTTCTTAAGGGTTTCAAAACCAAATACAAAGGGAAACACGAAGGGATAACTTTGGGTGTGGAACTAGATACAAAGACTAAGGGCTTCAATCAAATAGTGATACAAAGAAAGATAACTAAGGGTCTTAGGCCAAATGCCTTCCTTCCTCGAGTATGCTATATTTTATAGAGGCTTAGGCCAGATGCCTTCCTTCCTTGTGTATGCTTTATTTTATAGAGGCTTGATCAGCTTTCTTAAGTAGGAGTCATCATGATTGTTTTGTCTTCTTTTAATGCAGTGGTAGGCAAGTGGAATCCACTTTATCAAAAGAAACCTTTTATGTTGATGGAGAATCTACTTTCTACCTAAGTAGTTATGTCTTTTTGTAATAATGGTCCTATAAAGGGAATATGCTTTTCTTTTGAAAGATATTTTGTCATTTTTAATGACAATTCTTCAAAGAGAATTTGTTTTTTCATATATGTAGTTTTGTCTTATTGTGATGAAGGTCTTGTAGAAGGAATATGCTTTTTTTTTTCTCAAAAGATGTTTTGTTCTTTTGTAATGATAGTCTTTTAGAGAGAATATGCCTTTTCTACCTAAGCATTTTTGTCCTTTTGTGATAATGGTCTTTTTGAAAGAATCTATTTCTTCATTAAAAGGAGTTTTGTCTTTTAATAGGTTGGGCTTTTAGGGCTTTGTTTGAGTTTTAAGATGGCATTAGGCCCTTTTTTGAATAGTTTGGTAGCCTTGGGTCTTTATACGAGTTTTGAAAAAGTATTGGGTCTTAATTTTCAAAGAGGAATTGGACTCAAGGTTTTACGTGTTTTGATAAAAGATTATCTTTAGTTTATTTGGCTAAAAATATTGTGGGGTTTTGGAAGAGTTTTTCTTAATCTATATTAGTTTAAGTTTTTGTCCTTGTAGGTTTTGAAGTGGATTAGGCATTAGGTTTAATGGTTTTAGTTTTGAAAAGGTTTTTTGATTTTTATTTTTCTTAGACTAAATTAGTCTAAGTTATGGGATAATTAGGTTTGTTTAGGTTTTATGGGTTTTGAGGTATAGTGAGCTTACTTATATTAGTCCAAGATTTTATGGGTTTTACAAAAGCCTTTCTTAGATTGTATTAGTCTAAGTTTTTGGTTTTACCTTAGAAAATTAGTCTAAGTTATTAGTTTTTTTTTTTTTAAAAGAGAGTCATGCTGTTTTTCTTTTTTCCTCTTTTTTTTTCCTTCTTTTTCCTTTTTTTTTTCTTGAATACACAAAAAGACATAAAAGATGTAAAATATTTATTCCATGATATTATCTATGCCTTTACCTTCCTATTATAACTAAGAGGTTGTAATATTCTTTATTTTTTGGTTTGGGATCCCATAGGTCTATTCATTCCTTTTCCACATGGTCAAGGAATCCTTTTACCAATGTCTCTGACTATCCAATCTTTTCTTTAAGTTCCTTATATGGAGTGTAGAAAGATAGATGGACATAAGAGTGAGCATTTCTCATAAAGATGCTTTGAATATTGTCTTAGGTAATAAGATTGTATTTTTGATATCCATTTTGATAATACTAATGATGGTTGATGTAGACCTTGGTGATTCTAATTTGTTCTAATAATGAAATTGTTGTTTCCCAAAGTTGGGTTAACTCGTTAAGGATCCATTGCCTATGTTTGGCGTAGAAGTGATGTTGGGCCAGGATAAAGACTCATTTAGCCATTTTTGAAGGAGTTGATTCAACATTTACAATTACTTCAGTTTTTGGCCTATGACTTAATAGGTTTATCGTTATGACTGCTAGCTTTAGTCCAAACAACTCGATGTGTTGGATTTCAAGGGAAAGAATTTCACTTATAAATCCATAATCTAATATCATTTGAACAGAAATCGTTGGGGTGAGCTATGTAGACCAAATCCTTCCTATATGCACATGTGCTTTATGCATGTTGAAAAGAAGTTGATAAGTGCAACTATCCTGGTCATATGAAATTTTGCATCTTTTAGTGCATGCTCCAGAAGTGTTGTATAGGTGATATGTGGAGACCACTATTCCTGGTGCCATGATTTCATGTATCATGATGCTTTTGAGAAATTGTTGGATCTTTTGAACTTTATTGTTGAAATGTTGATATTTAAGATTGTAGACCATGTCTTGTATTTCCTGTGGGAAATTTTTGAAGTATATTTTTTTTTGAAGAAAAACATCCTTAGGATGGTGTTTTGAAAGGAATTTGAAAATTTTAAACTTGGAGTGGCTAAGCCTCTTGTTAGCCTTTTATGTGGTAGAGATGTAATGTTTAGCTGGATTTCTCTCATCTTACTTTTCCTTTTGTCAGACTTATGTAGTGGAGATGTTATGGATTGTCTTTTGGTTTTTGAGCTATTGTCCATGTATTCTTCTATGAGTTATTCAAACTCTGATCTGGAAGCAAGATTTCTTAGAAGACAAATTAATAGATAAATAAGATGTATACAAGTATAATAATCTAATTTAATCCAAGGAATTGCTTTAAGAGGTGCCCCTTTAATATTTTTTTGAAAATTTGTTAGCTTAGAAGGAAACATCGTATAAAGCTTATCGATAAGATTTTATTTTTCAACAAGATTAGAAAAATCAATATTATAAATAGATTTTACAAACTTTTTAATGGTCATCATAAACACAGATATTATATTCTACCTTTTAATTTTCATTTTCTGCCTCAATTTCTTTGTAGTGTTATAAGCTTGTTTCTTTATAATAAAAAAACCCTCATCTATTTTGTTATCTTCACTTATATTTAGAATTGCTTTTCAAGATTATCTTTTATCTCCTTTATTGTGTTTATCTGTACAATATTTTACTTAATATTTTGTTTCCATCTTTTGTATCTCCCTTGCCATTCTACATTCTCTGTTGTTATTATTATGTATTGCTTCCTATAATCCAAGGAGTTATAGTAGGGAACACAATGCCTTTAACACATGACTTAAAATCCCAATGCCTTCCAAGGTAAGAAAAGTTGGAAACAAAAAGATATTTTTTTAAAAGTTTAGAAAATCTAAACTTACAGAGCATACGAAGAACAAATACCTAATACAATTAACTCCTCCCCCCTAGGCTCTAATACCAGAGACATGCCAGATACCAAAGAAACTAAGATAGAAGACATAACATAACAAAGCCTACTATTTAGCTAAGGATTTTGGGGTATTGGGGTATGCAGCACTCCTTTTTTTAACCACCCAGAACCCCTTACTCTCTTTCGATATGAGAGAGCACATTAAGCTAACATGCATTGATGCCTTAACTCTTTGGCAAAGGGTTAACAGCTTTTGGGAGTGCTACATTCCTTAACAAGTTAACTTATTAGGGGAAGATCTGTGGTGGCCCCCGCTGAAGACTCATAGGTTTCATATTGTTACCAGAGAAGGTGCTAGATCATTGCACACAGAGAGAAACATGAGAAAGAGTGAGCAAATTGAGAGAGAAGAACACAGAGATGGAAAGATAAAAAAAGAATCTTTCATTGAGTTGATGGAAGATGTTTTAAAGGATTTTTGGTGTGAGTAAGGTTTTAGGATAGGTTAAGCCTTAGGTTTTGAAATGATTAGGCCTTTTTGGATTTCATAGGTTTTGGGCTTGGACTTATATAAGTCCAAGTTTTGTAAGGGTTTTTTTAGGTCTTGTAAAGACAATTGGGCCAAGGTTTCTAGACTTCTTTTCTTTGTGCTTTTGGTCCAAACTGTTTTTTTTTTTTTTTCACAAAGCTTATTCTCCCATGACATTTTTTATGCCTTTATCTCCCGTTACAACTTCAAGGTCATAGTAGTCTTTGTTCTTCGACTTAGGGTCTTCTTCTTTTTCTTCCTAAGGTTTGGATCCTTTTAGGTATGCATGGTGCAGATCTCCTTCTATCAATATGTTTGACTATTTGATTTTTTCTTTAAGCTCATCATATGAAGTGTAGAAGGGCAAATGGACATAAGAGAAAGCTATTTTTACAAAAATGCTTTGGATGTTGTCTTAAGCATAAAGGTTGTATTATGGATAACTATTCCAGTAATACTACTAGTTGTTGATGTAGACCCTAACGATGTTGACTTGTTTAGATTGTGTAATAGTTGCTTCCTATAGTAGATCAAATTCATCTTGAATCTAGTCCCTATACTTGACACAAAAATGGTGTTGGGCTAGAATAAGAGCACCTTTAACCATCTTTAAAGGAGATGATTCAATGTTGACGAGTACTTTAGTGTCTAGTCTATGGCTCATCAGGTTTATTATTATGACTACTATCTTTTATCCAAACAACTTAGTGTGTTGGATTTTAAAAAAAAAGAATTTCACTCAAAAATTTTAATCCAATAATGTTTGAATGGAGATTGTTCGTGTAAGCTGTGTGGACCCGATTCTTCCTATATGAATATGTGCTTTGTTGAGGCTGAAGAGAAGTTGATAGCTACAACATTCTCTATCAAGAACAATCTCACATCTTTATGGAGATGTTAAGGATTGCCAATTGCTTTTTACTATGCCTAACCTATCTTGGAGATTTTTTATTTCTATGCTACGAACCTACAACATTTGCTTAGTAATCTCTAGTTGTTCTTTTATGACTTTAAATGCTCTTATAAAGAATATGCAATGACTATAAAGATGAAAACATTATAAGATATGTTTTTTAGAAATATGTTTAGCAATGGTGTTGCAAACCTTGATTTTTCTAAGGTTTGGTGATTGTAGGTTCCAGATTGCATTAATGAGTTCTTTGTCACGTTGATCGAGATTTCGTGGAGGCCAAGGATTAAATTTTTATTTGTGATCTCTTGGTAGAATTGCCAAAGTGATGCTTTCAAACTATGTGTAAGACATCCAATTAGAAATTTCTAGTGCCATCTATGAAATGAAAAGTTAACTAAAAGTATATATAAATAAAGATTTAGACTAGGATATAATTTTTTTGTTGGTGTATTCTCTCTCTTTGTTTTTTTTTTAAATGTAAACAAGATGTCATAAAGTAAAAATTAATTGTAAAGATATGACCTTATATATCTTATTCTGTGTTTATGTCCATGTCAATGTTTATAGATACAAGTTCCTCAAATTTTGATATGGGAGCAAGATTTTTGAGAAGACAGATTAGTAAATAAACAAAATGTATACGAGTATAGTAATCCATCTTAATCTAAGGTATCGCTTTAAGAGGCACTTCTTTAATATTTTTTTTGAAATTTGTTAGTTTAAAAGAAAACATTTCGTAAAGCTAATCAATAAGATTTTGCTTTTCGATTTGATCGGAGAAGTCAATACTAGAAATAGACTCTATAAACATTTCAATAGACATCATAAACACAAATATTACTCAAATAAAGGTCGTGAGTATAAACAGAGAAATAGAGATGGAACTGGGTAGAAAAGAAAGATAGATTTAAAAAGTGACTAGGGAGAACAAACATAGTTATAACATCATATAGGTAAACTAAAACAAAAGCATAACAAAGTATTATGAAAATACGAGTAAAAGTTTGAACACAAAGATGAAGGCATACAAATATGTAGGGACAATAACAAAGGACATAATAGCTTAATCAAATCAAAGTAAAAAATGGAAATTAGATGATAAAATATAAGAAATGAAAACGAAATATCACGACATAGACAGAAATACAAAGAGACACAGATATAGATAAACAAACATAGACTACACCTTTGATTTTGATGACCAAAGGGATTTGGCTTTCCACCCTTAGTTTAACACAAAATGAAGATAGAAGACATAACATAATAAAAGAGTTTTTAGAGTTAGAACATGAAGAATAGGAAGTTGTTTGGCAAAAGATTGGGTTCATTCTTTCAAAGTTAAAAAATAATGATATATTGCTTCTTACAATCTAAGGAGATAAAGTAGGGAACACAACGCCTTCAACACACAACTTAAAATATCAATACCCTTTAAGGCAAGAACACTTAGAAACAAGAAGGTGATGTTTAAAAGCTTTAAAAAATATGAACTTGTAGAGTAAATGAAGAACAAATACCTTATATAACTCACTCTTCCCCCTTAGGCTTTGATACTAGAGAAGCTTCTTTCTTTGATTATGGTTTTTCAAAACCATGTTGAAGGAAAATTTTTTGACTTTTCAAGATCCTTAATATCGATCTATTTATTATATTTGGCTAATAACACTTTTAGGAATTATCCTTTTGTGTATCTTTTAGTATTCTCTCTCTAAATTCGTGTTTTCTCTCTCTCTCTCTCTCTCTCTCTCTCTATATGTAAACTACCTCTGCAAAACATCCCTTATTAGTTTAATGAAAGCTTCTTTATGATCTTCCCATCTATGTGTTCTTCTCTCATATTTTTCTCACTCTTTTTTGTGTTCATGTCATCTGCATTTGCATAAAAATGTGTGCTCTTCAAATAGAGAATCTTTTTTTTGGCAAATTGATTTATCTCGTTTTAATACTATAATTCCAAGATTAATTCAATGGAAAGATGTTACCTTGCCAGAAGACTGGATCCTTGAAAATGTCACTAACCCTGAGCACCACCTCAGGTAGAACCAAACATTGAGTTGACTAAAGTCTAGCAAAACCAAGAGGGAAAGGTAACCTCAACCTGTAATAGGAGATCTTAAAGCTTGAGATTTTCTGATACCTCTTCTATTTCTTTTATAATAGATTTAAGACAGGCCTTAAACCCCTTGCCAGCCATAAATTTACCCTACAAAAACCAATTGCCAAGATTTTCAACCTCAAACATCCCAAGAACATCTTTCCAAAATGTTGACTACTAGACAAATATCCCCCATCCAAAATATCAAATCCCAAAAAACCTGTTAGCACCAAACTCACTAGTAGTATTTGAAATCATTGAAAATCTCACATATGAATTCCATGGTTTTGGTTCTATATGTCTTTATAATTTTTGGAAAAATTTAAAAAAAAAATAATTTTTTTGCAAAATTGTGTTATGCATAGAAATCATTGTGCAAAAGTTTTTTATTAACTTAAAAATCCTTTTTTTTTTTTTTTGTGTTTTCAATGTTTTGGGATTCCTTTGGTTCTTTTGGTTCTTCTCATTTGTCAGGCTCAGAGGTGTGATGGTGTTTTAAGAGAAGTAATTATATGGCTTCCTCTCCTTTTTTCTAGTTTTCTTTGAACTTAATTTGGATAATTTTGATTTCTTTTTGGAGGTCTTGAAGAGTTAGATTGAGGATTTTTTATTTCTATTTTGAAAAACTTTTAGTAATAGTATAGGAAACCTTACTAAAGTTTGAGTGTTCAAGTGTTTTGGGTTGTTTTCAAGGGTTTTAAGAAACTTTTCAAGGTTTTCCTTTTGGAAAGAAGGGTCAATAATATGCTTAATAATATCAAATAGTAACTCTTGATCTTTAGTAAGCACATTTACCTATTTTGAATCTATCTCAACTTTAAATGAAGATGTGTGAAGTTCATCTATTTGTTTTAATTCCTTATTTATGATACTTATAAACTTAGATTCAAAGTCAATAATAAATAGATTTTGGATTTTTTAAATTATTTCCTTTTCTAGGTTTAATTCCTAGAGTTTTTTTTTTTTTATAGATTCTAGAATATTTTACAATGTGATCCTTTTTCCCACATCGATAGCAAGTGACATCTTTCAATCTTTTGGAAAAAAAAAAAAAAGGGTTTTGTTGTGGGGTTTTCCTTAGTTTGGAGTAAAAAGGAGATAAAAGAAAATCTTGAAAAGCAAACACAATAGGATATTTCTATATATAAGTGAAGATAACAAAATAAATGAGGTGTTTTTTTTAATAAAGACATAGATATATAACACTGTAAAGAAATTAAGGCAAAAAATGAAAATTAAAAGGTAGAATATAAAAAGTGAACACCAAATATCAAGATACAAACACATAAACAAATAGATACTAACATAGTCAAACAAATATACATAGATTATACCTTTGATCTTAATGACCAAAGGGATCTAACTTTCCATCCTTAGTTTCTGAAAACTAATGCAGAAGGTATGACATGACAAAAGAAGAAAGAAAAGTAGATTCCCTTTGTAGGATCATCATTTCAGAGAGGGGGAAGGAGTGAATTGCATCAGGCATTTGTTCTTTATTTGCTCTGTAATTTTGGATTTTCTAAATTTTTTAAACATTGTCTTCTTATTTCCAAGTATTCTTGCCTTAAAGGGCATTAGGATTTTGAACCATGTGTTGAAAGTGTTGTATTCCCTACTTTAGCTCCTTAGATTGTAAGAAGGAATATATCACTGTTTCTAAGCTTTAAAAAAATGAACATAATTTTTTGCATAACAACTTCTTGTTCTTCATCTTCTACCACTAAAAACTCTTCACTTCCTTCTTCTTTTCCTTCTTCTTCCTTTTCTACAAGGATTAATAGTGAAGAAATCACTATTAAAAATTTTCAAAAAGGGATTGATGTTTAGGAAATTCCCAAGATACATAAAAATCAGATTTATGAAAAATCAAAACTTGATTTTATAAAAACCGATTTCATAATTAAGACAAAAGAAAGAGATGTTCAACTTTCAAAACCTTTTGAAACAATCCATCTACTTTCTTTAAAAAATCTTCAAAACTAAAAAATGATATAAATACATCAATATTAGATTGGTTTAAATTGAAATAAAACCTTTTACAAAAGAAGGTTTAAATACTTCTATACTTACTGTCCTTCGGGATACTAGATTTCTCAGATATGAAGATTCACTGTTGAGCACTATAGAATCAAGTCATTATAGTGGTCTAGTATCCTTTAACTATTTTTCAAACCTCACAATTTCTTTGAAAACAAAATTATTTTGCAAAGTATTATGTTGCAGATTAAAACCTACAATTAAAAAATGTTGGAGGGATCAATTCCAATAGCCTTTATTTACAAAATCTTTTATAAGGCCATAACATTTGTATTTGCATTACAAAATAAGGTGTGTCCTCTAAAAAGAGAAACCCTTCTTTTGCAAATTGATTTATCTTGTTTTAATATTATAATTTCGAGATCAATTGAGTGGAAAGATGTCACTCTACCCAAAGACTAGATCCTTGAAAATATCACTAACCTTAAGCCACCACTTTGGGTAGAACCAAACACCGAGCTTACCAAAGTCTAACAAAATCAAGAGGGAAAGGTATACTTAACCTTTAAAAAAAGATCTCAAAGCTTGAGATTTTCTGATACCTTCTCTACCTCTTATATTGTAGATTTAAGATAGGCCTAAAACCCTTTACCAGCCATAAATTTTTCCTATAAAAAACAATTATTAAGATTTTCAACCTCGAATATCCCAAGAATCTCTTTCCAAAATGTTGACAACGAGACAAATATCCCTTATCCAAAATACCAAAACTCAGAAAACTTGTCAGCATCAAATTCACTAGCAACATCTAAAATCACTAAAAATCTCACATATGAATTAAATTTGTTAAAAAAGGATTTTCAAGTTTATAAAAAAATTTTACATGAAGATTTCTATGTAGAACATAATTCTACAAAGAAATTATGGTTTTTCAAAATCTTTTCCAACACCTATAAAGACATATAGAACCAATTTTATGATTTTGTCCATCAACATAAAATTAGTATCTTTTTCTTTGATTGGTTTAAACTATATGCATCTGAAAACAACATTACATATCCTTTTTGAAAAGCTTCTAACCTTGTTGTACAAAGACATAAAGTTAGGGAGTGGACTATCTTAAATGAAAAAATCATAAAAGCAGGACATCCATCACTTAAGCATCTGAAGGTCAGTCACCAACAAAACATAGTTGACCTAGCCCCTTACAAAATTCCTCAAAAAAATGATAATCTCAAAAAACTTTTTGAAATGATTATCCAACAAAATAGCTTTTAAAACACTCATTTTTACATTATTAAAGATTAGATCACCAAGATAGAAAAGTATATCCAGAAAATTAATGTCCAAGTTACTAAAATCCTTATTCAAAATCTCTTAAATAACCTGTTTTCAAGCCATATCAAGTTTTAAAACCAACTCCAAAATTGGAAAGTGATGACTTCGCAAAAGCCATCAAACTTTCTCAACAAAACTTAAAGCCATCTTTGTTTGGTAAAGATTTCAAAGAGGTAAGTACCCTTGATGAAGCATCTAATAAAGACTTGAAAGTCTGAAAGTAAATGAACTAGTTTGGCCAAAACTATCTCTGTTCTAATAGCTCTAGACATTGATATAGAAAACAAACCAAATACCTTTGCTCAATATAGATTCAATGCATCTTCTATTTACAGATAGAACATTAATGGCATATCTAAATATAACATCCTTAGTCTTTTGCAACAAATGACTATGGTTGCCAATGCTTACAAAATCCAAAATAAAGTTTTTGATAAAACTATCGCTCAGTATTTCATTATAGGATTTTTAGGACAAATCAAAGGATGGCGGAATTTTCACCTTACTGATGAGCAAAAACAGAAATTCTTACTGCAATCAAAACCACAAAAGACAATGTTCCTATCCTCGACTCCTTAGGAAACAGGATCGAAGATGCTGTAACTTGTCTTATACTTATGATCTTTCTTTATTTCATTGGAGACCCTTCTTACCTCAAAGAAAAAAATGCTGAATTACTCAATAATCTTAAATGACAAAAACTCTTTGAGTTTCAAAACTACAAAACCACTTTTCTTACCAAAATTATGTTTAGAGATAATTTTAACCAACCTTTCTGGAAAGATAAATTGTTAGTAGGACTTCCTTCTCTTTTAAGAGAAAAAGTCAGGAATACTTTGAAGAATGCCTTTAGAAATCTTATTTTGTATAGCAGACTGATTTACAAACAATTAGTAAGTTATACACAAAAGGAAGGATTCAAGATTTGTCAAGACTTAAAACTCGAAAAACACTTGAAATGGGAACTTAATCAATTCTGTTCTGAGGTAGGTATGTTCTGTCAATAGTTTGATTTAGGTTTTCCTAAGTCTTTTAAATCTTCAAACCCAAAAGGATGTCCTATTCCAAACCTTTCAAAATATTTGCAAAACAAAACAAATCTCCTTTTTACTCCAAACCAAGGAACATCCCACAACAAAAACCCTCCCTTTCCAAAAGCTTAAAAGATATCACTTGCTATCGATGTGGGAAAAAAGGTCACATTGCAAAATATTGTAGAATCTACAAAAAACTCCAAGAATTTAACTTGGAAGAGGAAACAATTTAAAAAATCCAAAACCTATTTGTTACTGACTATGAATCTGAACTTATAAGTAGTACAAATGAGGAATTGGAACAAATGGATGAATTTTAGACATTTTCATTTGAATTTGAGACTAATTCAAAATAGGTAAATGTGCTTACTAAAGATCAAGAGTTACTACTTGATATTATTAAGTATATTTTTGACCCTTCATTACAAAAGGAATACCTTGAAAAGCTTATGAAAACCCTTGAAATCTAACCTAAAACACTTGAACACCTGATCCTTAGTAAGGTTCCTTATAATCATATTGAAATTCTTTCAAAATAGAAATAAAAAAATTCTCAATCTAACTCTTTAAGACCTTTAAAAAGGAATCAAAATTATCAAAATTGAGCTTAAAGAGCTCAAAGAAAGCCAAAAACAAAAGGGTAAGGAAGCCATAAAATTTCTTCTTTCAAAGCACCATGGAACCTCTTAACTTGATGAACCAGAGGAATTCCAAAACATTGAAAACATAGAAAAGATCCTAGAAGACTTTTTATTTGCTCTTGAATAGGTAACTTCTTAGAAATACTTGATAAAAATTTCTCTTGTTTTTTTTTATGACTTCAAAATTGACACTATTACTCATTTTGACATTAGTGTAGATTTAAATTGTATTTAATAGAGCATAGTGCCAAAAAGGTTTCAAGAAAAAACAAATGAAAAATTATCTATTGTAAACAATTCCAAATTGGTAATTTTTAGCAAAACTATTACTTTTGTTGAAAATTAGAATTTCAAAATCAAAAGTAGTTTTGTTCTTATTGAAAATAAGCATCATATTGTCATCTTAGGAACTTCTTTTATAAATTTAATAACTCCCTATTCTGTCAACTATGATAACATTTCTTTTAAAAGAAAATCACAAAAACTTGTTTTCCATTTTTTAGAAAAACCAAAGATAAGAAATCTTAATCTTATAAAAGCTCATTTAGTTGACGAGAATAAGATTCACAGTATGAAATTTTTAAAACATTTTTAGCTTTTTGAACTTCTAAACCAATTTTCTCTGAAAAAATTTAAGAAAGAATTACAAAACCCTTTTCTTTAAAAAAATTGAAAATTTCAAAAATCTTTTGCAAATTGAATTTTGTTTAGACTTACCCAATGCCTTTTGGGATAGGAAACAACATATGATTGACTTATCTTATAAGGCAAATTTTAGTGAAATCCAAATTTCCATAAAAGCATGCTTATACAAATGTCTGCAGAGTTAGAACAACATTATAGAAATGAAATTAGGGATTTAGAATCAAAAGGGCTGATTTCGAAGTCTCATTCTCCTTGGTCTTGCGCTATATTTTATGTCAACACAAATTCTAAGATTAAATAAGGAACGCCAAGGTTAGTCATCAACTACAAACCCTTGAAAAAGGCTCTCAAGTGGATTAGGTATCCTATACCTAACAAAAATGACTTGTAAAAATTGCATTCAGCATGCATTTTCTTAAAATTTGACATGAAATCTAGACTTGTTAGGGTATGTAGTGTTCCCTCTTTTAACCACCCAAAACCCTTCACTTTCTTTCGATATGGGAGAGCACATTGAGCCAACATACCTTGATGCCTTAACTCTTTGGCAAATGACTAACGACTCCCTCTCTCCTTTTCTTGAAAGAAGAGCTACATGGCTCTGATACCATTTGGTAAAAGTATAGAACCTGTGGGTCTCTAGCGAGGGCCACCATATATCTTTCTCTAATAAGTTAACTTATTGGGGCATACAACACTTCCTTTTTTAACCACTTAGAACCCATCACTCTCTTTTGATATAGGAGAGCACATTGAGTGAACATGCCTGGACACCTTAACTCATTGGAAAATGGCTTTGGTAACAGTATGAAACTTGCATGTCTCTAGTAGGGGCCACCGCATATCTTTCCCCAGTAAGTTAAAATTGTTGGGATATGCAACACTCCCTCTTTTAATCACCTAGAACCCAAAAAAGAAAATGAAAAAACAATTGGGCTAAGGTTTCTAGGCTTCTTTTCTTTGTGCTTTTGGTCTAGACTTTTTATTTTTATTTTTTACAACACTTATACTCCCATGACATTTTCTACACCTTAATCTCCTGTTACACTTTAAGGTTGTAGTAGTCTTCATTCTCTGACTTAGGGTCTTCTTCTTTTTTTTCCTAAGGTTTGGATCCTTCTAGGTATGTATGGTTTGGATCTCCTTCCTTTAGTATGTCTGACTATGCAATTTCTTCTTTAAGCTCATCCTGTGAAGTGTAGAAGGGTAAATGGACATAAGAGAAAGCTATTTTTATAAAAATGTTTTGGATGTTGTCCTAAGTATAAAGGTTGTATTCTAGATAACCATTTTGGTAATACTACCAATCATTGATATAGACCCTGGTGATGTTGATTTGTTTAGATCATGCAAAAGCTACTTCTTATGGTAGATTAGATTCATCTTGAATCCAGTCTCTATACCTAACATAAAAATGTTGTTGGGCTAGAATGATAGCATCTTTAACCATCTCTAGAGGATTTGATTCAACTTTGATGAGTACTCCAGTGTCTGGTCTATGGCTCATTAGGTTCATTACTATAATTGTTATCTTCCATCCAAATGACTTAGTGTTTTAGATTTCAAAGAAAAGAATTTCACTTAAGAATTTGTAATCCAATAATGTTTGAATGAAGATCATTGGCATGAGTTGTGTAGACTTGATTATTCCTATATAGACATGTGCCTTGTTGAGGCTGAAAAGAAGTTGATAATTACAACAGTTTCCATCCAGACCAATGTTACATCTTTGTGTGTATATCCTTGAAGTGTCATTGAGGTGATGTGTGGAGATTGCTATTCCCGATATTGAAATTTTATGGGTCAAAATGCTTTTGAGAAATTGTTAGATCTCCTGGATTTTGTTGTTGACTTGTTGGAGCTAAAGCTGGTACATCGTTTCTTGAATTTCTTATAGAAGCTTTCCAAGATATACTTTTCTAAAGAAAAACATTCTTGAATGGTATTTTGGAAAGAGTTTGAAAATTTTAAACTCAGAGGAGCTAAGTCTTTTGCCAGCCTTTTATGTGGCAGAGATGTAACTTATGATTGGTATTCGCTCACCTTTCCTTTTCCTTTGTTAGACTTATATAGTGGAGATGTCAAAGATTGCCAATTGCTTTTTGTCATGCCTAACTTATATTGGAGATTTTTTATTTTTATGCTATGGACTTGTAGCTTTTGCTCAGCAATCTCTAGTTGTTCTTTTATGACTTTAAATTCTATCATAAGGGATATGTAATGACTTCAAAAATGCAAATGTTGGGAGAGATGTTTTTCAAAAAGATGTTCAGCAACAACATTGTAAACCTTAATCTTTCTAAGGTCTAGTGACTATAGGTTTTAAACTACATCAATGAGTACTTTGTCACACTGATCAAGATTTCTTAGAGGCCAATGATTAAATTTTTGTTTATGGCCTCTTAGTAGAATGATTTTCGTTTATGGCCTTTTAGTAGAATTGGTAGAATGATGCTTTCAAATTGTGTGTAGGATATCTAATTAGAAATTTCTGGTGCTGTCTGCGAAACAAAAACTTAACTAAAAGTATAAATAAATAAATATGTAAACTAGAATGTAATGTTTTTGTTGATGTATCCTCTTTGTTTTTTTAATTTTTTTTTATGTAAACAAGATGTCATAAAATAAAAATTAATTGTAAGGATATGGCCTCATAAATTCTGTCTAGTGCTTATGTCCATGTCAATGTCCATAGATGCAGGTTCTTCAAACTTTATGTTGGGAGTAAGATTTCTAAGAAGACAAATTATTAGTAAATAAACAAAATGTATATGAGTATAGTAATCCATCATAATCCAAAGGATCACTTTAGGAGTGTTCCTTCAATATTTTCTTGGAAATTTGGTAGTTTGAAAGGAAACATTTCATAAAGTTAACCAATAAGATTTTGCTTTTTGATCTAATAAAAGAAGTCAATACCAGAAATAGACTCTGTAAATTGTTTAATGGACATTATAAACACAAATATTACATAAACAAAGGTTGTGAGTAGAAATGGAGAATTAGAGATGGAACTAGGTAGAAAGAAAAGATAAAATTGAAAAGTGAACAAGGATGACAAACACAGTTATAATATCATGTGGGTAAAGTGAAAATAAGCATGATAAAGTATTATGAAAATACAAATAAATGTTTGAACACAAAGATGAAGATATATAAATATGTAGGAATAACAACAAAGGGCGTAATAGTTTAGATAAATCAAAGTAGAAAATAAAAATTGGAAGACAAAATATAAGAAGTGAAAACAAAATACACAGACAAACAAACAAAGAGACACAAATATAGATAAACAAACATAAGCAATCAAGGTAGTCAACTAAGGAGAGTGTAGTAGCCACCAAGGAAAGGTAGTAAGGTAGTTAGCCAAAGAGAGAAAGAAAGAGGGCAAGGCAACCAACCAAGGAAAGAAAGAAAGAGAATATGGTAGCCAACGACCCGTGCCAGTAAACACCACCAAGGTAGCCACTTGCATCAAAAAAAACCACCAAGGCAGCCACTCGCACTAGTAAACCACCAAGGCAGTAGCTAGTAGGAGGTGAAGTAGTAACAGAAGGGTCTGGCATAAGCAAACAACCAAGGCAGCAACTAGCATGTGAAGCAACAACAGAAAGGTCCTGCACTGGTAACTAATGTGCAAATATCAGTGGTGTGTGAAGACAGTTGCAGTGCATGGGGATAGTAGCAGCGACACGAGAAAACAGTTATAGCGCATAGGGATAATAGCAGTGTGTGAGAAGACAATTGTAGCGTACACAAATAACAACAGTGGTGCAAGAAGACAACTGTAGCACACAGAGAGAGCAACAACGGTATGAGAAGATAGCTGTAGCACACAGATAGCAGTAGCGTTGCGAGAAAATAGTCATAGTGTACGAGCATAATAGTGTTGGCATGAGAAAATAATTGCAACGCACTCAGATAGTAGCAGCAGTGTGAGAAGACAATTACAACATGCACAGATAGTAGTAGGGGTGCGAGCAAACAGCAGTAACACGAGTGAGTAACACGAGTGAATAGCAGTAGCAGTGTGAATAAATAGTAGCAATGTGCTCAGATAGTAAGAACAGTGTGTGTGGACATTAGCCGCAGTTGTGGATAGTAGTAATGCATATGGATAGAACTAGCAGTGCGTGCAGATAGTAGGAGCAGTGTGTGTAGTATGAACAACAGGAGTAGTGCATAAGGACAGCAAGAGCAATGTGTGTGGACAGTAGGAGTAGTTCGTAAGGACAGTAAGAGCAACTTGTGCAGAGTACGTGTAGGTAGCAGTAGCAGCACATACGAACAACATTACCAGTAAGTGCAGACAACATTAGCAGCATGCATGGATAGTAGCAGTAGCATGTGCAGACAACATTAGCAACAGTGCATGCAGATAACAGTGGTACCACGCACATACTACAGGAGCAGTGCACACAAATAGCAGCGGTAACATATGTGGACAGCATCTATACGCACTAGCACGGATAGCAACGATAATGCATGTGGACAGCATTAGCATCGCATGTAGGTAGCAGCATTGGTAGTGGGTGAGACAACACTGATAGCAAAGGAAGGAGAAGATCCATATTCTGCTCTAGTAGTCTATACATATTGAATGATCATTTTCCAAGAAAGGTTTTACCATAAGCTTTTGATAAATTTGTTGAAAAATAGGGTGGGATACCCTTAGAGTGATCGAAAGATTGTTGTAAGTGATTAAGGAGTAGTCCTTCCACAAGTGGTGAAAGAGTAATCCTTCCACAATATTATTTTATCCCTCGATAGCAAGAGTGGACTGTGTAATTTAGAAGGGATCCTATTGTACCATAGATGTAACTCATACATTGTGAGTGAACCACGTAAAAATTATCGTGTGTTTTTGGGTGCTTGTGCATTGATTTTTTTTTTGTCATATGGTTACACTCACATAAAGAAGAAAAATAAAAATTAGATCATAGACTCTAACATGGTACAAAGGTTAAATCTGGACGATTTGTAAAAGTATATATTTCACATTGACTCACCTTCCTCTCAGTCTGAGACTTAAAATGGTCCTCATAAAGTGTTATTAGAGCCAGTTCCTTTGTTGATCCAATTTTTTGGCTTTGAAGTGAAGTTGTGCATTGTTGTGTGAGTTTTTATCTCTACTACTGCTTGAGATCATTAATAGCATGAATAGTATTAACAGTAAGGGCATCCCTACGTTTAATTGACAAAATTATTAGTTATAGAAGAATAGAATGCTCCTATATCTGATGTCCCTTGGTCTTGATGTGTTTGGCTTTACTGTTAATGGCTTCATCTCTGTTGCTGAAGGCAATCTTATGATGCCAGCTAATAAGAACTTAGAGTGTAATGGAAAGGCAAAAAATGCCTTATATACCTCTTTATCAAATAAAGAATTCACCAATGTGATGGGTTGCAACATAGTTAAGTAAATCTAGAATAAACTGAAGAACATCTATAAATGAGACAAGGTTGTAAAGGAAGCTAAGTTATAAATCTAGAGAAGTAGATTTGAAGACATAAAGATATAGAATGATAAGACTGTGGATGCATTCTTTACAAGAGTCAACAAAATTATATGCTCCATTTAAGGCTATAAAGAAGAGATCCATGATGCTACTGTGGTTAGGAAATACTTAGAACCTTATTGAAAGCTTACAACACTAAAGTCTCTTCCATAGGAGATAAAGATCTTGATAGGTTGCCTTTAGATGACTTGCACAACATATTGGTGGCTTATGAAATAAGAATAGCCTTAATGAAGAAAGAAAAGAAGTGTAAAGTGGAGAAGGTGTTGGTGTTCAAGGAAATGAAGAAATTAAAGATTAAAGACCAAGAAGAGGAGTCTGATAGCAACTCTGAAGAAGAAAATGGTGATACTAAGTTAGATGAATTCATGGCATACATCACTAAGAACTTGAGGAAAGGAAAAGGGAAGTACATGGGAAAATTACCTTTGAAATGCTTTAGCTATGGAGCAATTGGGCACTTTGTCGTGGACTACCCAAAGAGAATAGAAGCAAATAGTAAGGATGATGATAAGCTAGTCTTAAGGAGGAGGACAAAGCAATCCAACTACTCTAAAGCTGGAAATTCAGGTGCTAAAAGGAAAAAGAAGTTCTTCATATCCAAATGAAGGAATTTTTTAAGCAAGCTGGAGGAAGAAGATTCTAAACAAGAAAGTGATAATGATTCTAATGAAGAGGTTGCAAAGGCTGTGTTGGTCGCTTAAGTAAATAATGATTAAAAATCTTCAAGTAGGAGAAATCAATAGAAAAGGAAGATGATAAGTTGTTGTAGCAACTTGAGAATGAGTTGAGTGCTTGTTTGTGTTAAAATAGCAAGTTGGAAAAAGAGGTAATTCATCTCAAGAAGCTGTGTGAAAATTCTTCTACTAATGAATCTAATCTCCAGGTAAAGGTAAAAGAGTTTGAAGCAAAAAAAAAGGAGTATTTGAAGAGAATTAAGGAGCTGAGTGTACTTGAGGTAGATCAAGGCAAGATACATGAAGACCTTGGTGTTAAGGTGATTGCACACGAGCAAGAGATACTGATTTTGCAAGCCAAGCTCCACAAGGCCGAGTATGAGTTGAAAAAGCATAAAGAAAGCTTTATGCATGCCATAAAAGTGAAAGGAGAGTCATTTTCAGCAAATGCCATCAAGGAGGATGCTACTAAAAAGTTGAATAAGTGTCTAAGTAATCAAAGACCTCATTCTATAGGGAAAAAAGGACTTGGCTACATTGAAAAGCCGAGTGAGAAGGTAAAAGAAAAGAAGAAAATTATGTTTGTACCTGAAGGCAAGCACAATGACATGATGGAGAAAAGATACCAACCTGAGTTAAAATGTTTTAGGAAAGATATGGTGGAGACTCCCATCCATAAGAGATAGACTATCAAAGATGGAGAGAAGGTTGTCACACCAGCTACCAAAGAAAGAAGACATGAACTTAGTAAAAGAAGTAAATCTAGGTTTGAAGGTTTCTGCTAGAGCTGTGGCAAGTATGGGCATAAGGTTAATGCATGTTGGAATACTTGACCTATAATGAAGAGGACTGTGAGGTAAGAGTCTAAGGGGATACTTTATCAAGAAAGAGGTAGTCTTAAGTGGAAAGAAGTCATATTCCACTGAGAAACAGTTTTGGTTTGCTGAGAGAGATTTGTGAAAGATATGAAAGAGTTGGACACATTATTGAGGACTGCTTGAAATTGCTGCTCGATCAAAGAATGCAAAGGAGAACACGCCAACCATTGCTGCCCAGTCAAAGAATGCAAAAGAGAACACACTAACCATTGTTGCTCGGTTAAGGAATGTAAAGGAGAACACAAACATAAGCTCCCTAATTTGGCCAAAGAAGAAGATGAAAAGGGATAGAAACATCTATGGCTATGGAAATAGCCTTAAAAATTTCCAAGAAAGAAAAGCCATGGATCTTAAACAGTGGTTGCTCTTCACATATGACAGGAGACTCCAAATGTTGAAGGGAGTAGCCAAATATGATGGAGGGTTAGTCAAATTTGGCAATGATGGTGCCTTAAAGATTCAAGGTATTGATGCTACTAAAATTGATGCAGAAAAGCTGAGATCAAAGAAAATGCTTTATGTTGAAGAGCTAAAACACAATAACATTAGTGTTAGCCAGCTTTACGATGATAGACATAAAGTTATTTTTAATAAGAGTGGCTACATAGTAAAGAGACTAAAAGATTGTGTTGTTCTTACTAAAGGTGAAAGAACATATGGAAACTTGTACCAAGTTTCTAGAAGTAAGAACACATGCTACATGAGCACCAAAGATGAAAATTTGTTGTGAAATAGGAAACTAGGACATCTTGAACAAAAGAGGCTGAGGTATCCTTTAACCTTTTTCCCCTTGCCTTTTCTATTATTCTTTGGATTTATAGTCATAGGGGGATAAATTTTGCATAAATCCAAAGAGAGTATATATAGATAAAGAGGGGGAGTAGCTTGATGGATAAAGAGGAACTTGTCAATGGAAAGAAGTAGAAAGGAGGAGTTAAACCAGGTTAAGAGAGATGCATGTTTTAGGGGGAGCTATGAATGACAATGCAGGAGGAGCAGTAAATGTTGATAATTGTTATATGTGCATTGTTGGATTTAATGTGTTGCTAACAAATCCAAAAGAGGAGATTGCTAAACCCATCTTTGATGGCTAATGTTGTATTTATTGTCAACTCCATCTCACACGGTTATATGTGTTGACAAGACAAGTCAATCCTGGCGTTAAGGAGTCAATGTTGACTGTGACCCTAAATTTGAGGGGTCAAGATTGACTATTGACCATTGACCTTAAATTTTAGGACTCAATTCTAGCCCTTAATTATATGACAATATATGGGAATTAACGATGACCATTGATGATTGTGTAGCCCTAATCTCAAGACTATATAAATACCCTTATGCGTTTGGCAAGAAGGGGGTGTGCTATAGAATTTTGAGAGAGCTGGCCAAAAAAGAGAACAACAAACCTAAAGGCAAGGAGAGGCAGTAAGGCAGTCGGCCAAAGAGAGAAAGAAAGAGAGCAAGGCAACCCACCACCCGTTCTAGCAAACACCACCAAGGCAGCCACCTACATCAGCAAAAACCACCAAGGTAACAGCTGATAGGAGGTGGAGCAGCAGCCAGTAGGAGGTGAAGCAGCATCAAAAGGGTTCGACATTAATAAACCACTAAGGTAGTAGCTAGCAGGAGGTAGAGCAGCAACTAGCATGGGGTGGAGTAGCAGCAGAAAGGTCTTGCACTAGCAACCAACATATAGATAGCAACGACATGAGAAGATAGTTGTAGTGCACGAGGATAGTAGTAGTAACGTGAGAAAACAAATATAACGCACACAGATAGTAGCAGTGGCATGAGAAGATAGCTGTAGCATGCGAAAAGAGTAACAGTAATGTGAGAAGACACCTACGTGGGGAGAGCAGCAACGGTGTGGGAAGACAATTGCAGCATGTGGGAATAATAGTAGCAACGTGAGAAGACAATTGTAGTGGGTGGAAAGAGTAGCAGCTGTGCCAGAAAATAGTTGCAGTGTGTGGGGATAGCAATAGCATCATAAGCAGACAATTGTAGTGTGTGGAAAGAGTAGCAGCTATGCTAGAAAATAGCTGCAGCGCATGAGGATAGCAATAGTAGCGTGAGAAGACAACTGCAGTGCCTATAGATAACAATAGTGCGAGTAAACAACAACAGCGCGCTTGGATAGCAGGAATAGTGTGTGTGGACTACAGTTGCAGTGTGTGTGAATAGAAGTAGCAATATGCATAAATAGTAGCAGCGCATGCAAATAATAGGACCAGCACACGCAGATAGCAGGAACAGCATGTGTGGTAAAGAGCCACAGCACGTGTAAACAGCAAGAGTAGTGTGTGCAGAGTGCATGTAGACAATAGCAGCAACGCAAGTGGATAGTAGTAGTTGCACATGCAAATAGTAGGAGCAGCACATGCAGAGTGTGTGCGGACAGCAATAGTAGCATGTAGGGACTGTAGCAGTAGCACATGTGAATAGCATTAATGGCGCGTATGGACAACATTAGCAGTGTGCACGGACAGCAGCAGCAGCACGTGGATACAGCATTAGTAATGCGCATAGATAGTAATGGCAGCCCCTACGAACAACATTAGCAGTGCACGCAGATAGCAACGACAATGCATATGGACAACATTAGCATTACATGTAGGTAGCACTAGCAGCGGGTGAGACAACACCTACAATGAAGGATGGAGAATATCCATATTCTGCTCTAGTAATCTATATACATTGAATGATTGTTCTTTAGGAAAGGTTTTACCATAAACTCTTGATAAATTTATTGAGAAACAAGGTAAGATACCCTTGGAGTGATTGGGAGATCAACTCTTTGATCGAGAGATTGTTGTAAATAGTTAAGGAGGAGTCCTTCCGCAACATTATTGTATCCCTTGATAGCAAGAATGAATTGTGTGATTTAGGAGGGATTCTATCACACTATGGATGTAGTTCATAAATTATGGGTGAACCACATAAAAATCATTGTGTATTCTTGGGTGCTCATGCATTGATTTTTTTTTATTGTACGGTTGTGCTCACATAAAGGAGAAAAATAAAAATTGGATCATTGATTTTGACAAGCCACATAGGTTATATCCGAATTCATTTGTAAAAAATACATATCTCACATTGATTCACCCTCTCCTCTCAGTGTGAGACCTAAAACGGTCCTCATCAACAACATAATAGAAGAGTGTAGAAAAGAAAAGTTTTTATAGGTAGAAAAGCAAAATAGGAAGTCACTCTGTAAAAGACTAGGTTCATTTTTTCAAAGTTGAGAAATAGTGATATATTGCTTCCTATAATCCAAGGAGTTAAAGTAGGGAACACAATGCCTTTAACACATAACTTAAAATCCCAATACCTTCAAAGGCAAGAACATTTAGAAACAAGAAAATAATGTTTAAAAGCTTTAGAAAATTTGAAATTGCAGAGCAGATGAAGAAAAAATGCCCTATACAACTCACTCTTCCTCCTTAGGCTCTAATACTAGAGAAGACATCGGATCTTTGCACTCAAACATCAATTTTCAGATGCACATATGAAGAAGACATTAGGCTTTGATACCAGAGACACACTAGATCATTGCATGCAAAAAGAAGACTTGAGAGAGAGTGAGAAAATTGAGAGAGAACACATAGATGGGAAGATCAAAAAGAAGCTTTCATGGAATTGATGGAGGATGTTTTACAAGGGTAGTTTACATAAAGAGAGAGAGCAAAAATTTAGAGAGAGAACATAAAGAGAGAATACTAAGGGATACATAAAGTGATAATTCCTAAGAGTGTTGTTAGCCAAATACAATAAAGAGATGAATACTAAGGCTTTTGAGGCAGATAATAATACAAAGAAAGATAATTAAAGGTCTTGGGCCAAATGCCTTTCTTCCTTATGTGTACTCCTTTTTATAGAGGCTTGGGGATCTTCACTTGAGTAGGGGGGTCATCATGGTTGTTTTGTCTTCTTCTAACGTAGTGGTAAACAAGTGGAATCTACTTTATTGAAAGAAACTTTTTGAGTTGATAGAAAAGCTACTTTCCACCTATATAGTTTTGTCTTTTGTAATAATAGTCTTTTAGAGAGAAACTGCTTTTTCTCCAAAAGACATTTTGTCTTTTTGTGATAGTGCTCTTCTATGGGAATCCATTGAAAGGAGTTTTGTGGGTTTTGGAAAGTATTAGTCTTATTTCCTTGGACCATTTGTTAGTCTTAATTTTATGGGTTTTGAGGTAAGGTGAGCTTGCTTGTGTTAGCCCATGGTTATGTGGGATTTTAGGGTAAGTTAGGCCTTAATTTTTTGAGGGTTTGATGGTCTTGTGGATTTTGGATCTTTTTTGGACTATATTAGCTCAAGTTTTTATAGGTTTTGTTGGTCCTTGATTTTCAAAGAAGATTGGGTTTTCTTGAAAGATCAAGGTTTTATGGGTTTTGGTAAAGAATTATCTTTAGTTTATTTAGCTAAGGATTTCTAGGTTTTTAAAAAAGTGTTTTTTAGTTTAAGTATGGTTTTAATATAAGGTTTTGGAGGGTTTTTGGTGTGAATAAGGTTTTAGGAAAGGTTAGGCCTTATGTTTTCAAATTACTAGGCCTTTTTGGATTTTATAAGTTTTGGGCTTGGACTAATATAAGTCTAAGTTTTGTATGGATCTTTTTGGGTCTTGTAAAGATAATTAGGCTAAGGTTTCTAGGCTTCTTTTCTTTATGCTTTTCATCTAGACTCTTTTTTTTTTTTTTATAGAGCTTATTCTCCCATGACATTTTCTATGCCTTCATATCTTGTTACAGCTTCAAGGTCATAGTATTCTTCATTCTTTGGCTCAAGGTCTTTTTCTTCTTCTTCCTAGGGTTTAGATCCTTTTAAATATGCATGATTCGGATCTCCTTTTACTAGCGTGTCTGACTATTTGATTTTTTCTTTAAGCTTATCTTGTGAAGTGTAGAAGGGTAAATGGACATAAAAGAAAGCTATTTTTACAAAATTGCTTTGGATGTTGTCTTGAGTATAAAGGTTTTATTCCAAATAACCATTTCAGTAATACTACCGATTGTTGATGTAGACCTTAGAGATGTTGATTTGTTCAGATTGTGCAATAGTTGCTTCCTATGGTAGATTAGGTTCATCTTGAATCCAGTCCCCATGCCTATCATAAAAATGGTGTTGGGTCAGAATGAAAGCTTCTTTAACCATCTCTAGAGGAGTTGATTCAACGTTGATGAGTACTCCAGTGTTTGGTTTGTGGCTCATCAAGTTCACTATTGTAATTGCTAGCTTCTGTCCAAATGACTCAATGTGTTGGATTTCAAAGAACGGAATTTTACTTAAAATTGTTAATCCATTAGTGTTTGAATGGAGATCATTGGTGTGAACTGTTTAGACCTGATTATTCCCATATAAATATATGCCTTGTTGAGGTTAAAAAGAACTTGATAGCTTTAATAGTCTCCATTGAGACGAATCTTACATCTTTGTGTGCATATATTTGAAATGTCATAGAGATGATGTATGAAGACCACTATTCTTGGCATTGAAATTTTACGAGTCAAAATGCTTTTGAGAAATAACTAGATCTCCTAGATTTTGTTATTGAGCTATTGGAGTTGAAGCTAGTAGATTGTTTCTTGAATTTTCTATGGGAGTTTTCCAAGATATATTTGTCCAAAGAAAAAAATTCTTAGAATAGTATCTTGGAAAAAGTCTAAAAATTTTAAACTTAGAATGGCCAAGTCTTTTGCTAACATTTTATATGGTGGAGATGTAATTTCTAGTTGGTATTTGCTTACCTTTCTTTTTCTTTTGTTAGACTTTTGTAGTGGAGATGTCAATGATTGCCAACTGCTCTCTACATGCCTAACCTATTCTAGAGATTTTTTATTTCAATGTTACAGATCATCAACATTTACTTAGTAATCTCTAGTTGTTCTTTTATAACTCTAAATTCTCTCTTAAGGGATATCCAATGACTACAAACATGAAACCATTGGAAAAGATGTTTTTCAAAAAAATGTTTAGCAATGTGTTGTAAACCTTGATCTTTCTAAGGTCTTATGACTGTAGGTTCTAGATTGCATCAATAAGTGTTTTGTCATGCTGATCAAGATTTCATGAAGGCCAAAGATTAAATTTTTGTCTATGGCTTCTTGATAGAATTGGCAAAGCGATGCTCTCGAAATATGTGTAGGACATCCAATTCAAAATTATTGGTGTCATCTACAAAATGAAAAGTTAACTAAAAGTATAGATAAATAAAGATGTAAACTAGGATGTAATCTTTTTACTGATGTATCCTTTTTTTTTTTTTTCAGA
Organism: Ceriops decandra; assembly: GCA_020615895.1. NCBI lineage: Eukaryota > Viridiplantae > Streptophyta > Magnoliopsida > Malpighiales > Rhizophoraceae > Ceriops > Ceriops decandra. The sequence continues at coordinate 6,213,861 of JAHLGO010000436.1, forward strand.
TGTAAACAAGATATCATAAAATAAAAATTAATTGTAAAGATTTGGCTTTATATATCCTCTCCTATATCTATGTCTATAGATGCAGGTTCTTTGAACTCTAAGTTAGGAGCAAGATTTCTAAGAAGATGGATTAGTAAATAAAAAAAATGTATATAAGTATTGAAGTTCCCAACTTCACCCTAAGATCTACTAGTCTGTGATATTGAGAGAGGGGTGACTTAGTATCACACTTCTTAAAAACACACTTTGATAATTTAAGCCAAAGTATATACTTATTTAATACTCTAGCTCTCATTAATATGCAGGAATGTGAATAACTTCAAACTTTTCTCAAAAGCAAACTCTTTCTTAAATTTGACTATGGTGGATCTATTGTTACCTACTAATCACAATAGACTTCAAAGTCACTTTTCAGTCACCTACTTATTTGATAGATAGGATGTTTTTGATTAAGTCTTCTTTAGGTTATGGATGTGATGATGCTTTAGTTATGTTCACAACTCAATTCAAAACACAGAATGTAAATCAAAGTAAGGAAACAAGAGATTTACGTGGTTCCGTCAATGTGACATACATCCATAGTGGTAGGGACTCTTCCTCTACCGAGACAATCCACTATACTTGAAAATACCAATATGGTACTCCCGATATTCGCAATGTAGTTACAATGGATGTCTTAATCCTTTGTTCCTTTCACTATAGCAAATACAAAGCAAGTACAATACGAAGAGTGTCACTTAGTGTGTCTACCTTTCTTTTAGCTTGTCTTACCTCTATTGAATTGAATAGGCTACTTCACTGCCGCTTAAAAGTCCACCACAATACTCTTTAACCTCTCTTGAAGAAATCTAGAAATATGTTGAGTTCTTTCCAATGCTTCACTGAATTCATTCTCTTCACACAACTCCTGCTTTCACTGTCTCATGACTACACAGCTTGCACTCATGCTTCTGGTATGTCGTTTCATGTCTCACAGCCTGCCCCATGGTTTTAATTAGTCACGTCGTCAGATGTTCTGGTCTCATTCCGGCGAACATTCTGGTCTGTTGTCCTCTCTTCTGGGTGGTCTCATGGATCTGATTTCTTCACTTCTGGGTGGTTTGTGTTGGTGTTTCTAATTTCTTCTCTCCTGGTGGTTTGTGCTGGTGTTTCTAATTTCTTCTCTCTCAGTGGTTTGTGTTGGTGTTTCTAGTTTCTTCTCTTGCGGGTGTGCCGTTTTTGGTTTTCTTCTCTTTGTAGTTGCACTGATTTCTGCTCTTACGAGTGTGTTGTTTCTAGATTTCTTCTCTTTGTAGTTGCATGGATTTTTGCTCTTATGGGTGTCTTTCACGTTTTGCTCTCCTAGTTGTCTTTGCTATCCATACCTTTGTTCTGGCCATCTTTGATTTTTCTCTTTTGCAACCCCTGTTCTATTGTCCAACTCCGATCTGATTTTGGCAGTATCGTCTCTTTTCCGTTCACCCACTTGGCCATCATGGATTTCCTCCCTTTTCTGCCGGTGGTTTGCTTTTCTTTGTCTTGTTGTCCAGCCCTTGTTCTGCTGTCACTCTTCTTCGGTCATATATTGTTTTCTCTTTTTCAGCCGGTCACTCTATTTGGTCGTTCCAAGTTTTCTCTCCTTTGTCGTCCAGTCTATTTGGCTGTTCTGGGGTTTCTCTCTTTCAACTGGTTGTCTATTTTTCACCATCCGCTCTTTGTTTTGATGTTCAGCCCCTTTTGTTGTGTTGTCCATTTCTCTTCTTCCTGTCCAACCAGATCTCTCTCATCGTCCACCCCTACTTTGGTCGTATCTGTTCTATTTCTCTTTTTGGCAGTTCCTCTTTCTCTCCTTCTCCTAATGGTCTGTTTTTGGCCTTGTCGGGTTTTTCCTCTTCTTCATCATCACACTGATTTGGCCGTATATTTCTTTTTAGTCCACCTGTTGGTGTAGGGTTGTTGTGTGGTTTTTCTTCCTTGGCCCTCCATGTAGTTTCAAATTACTCTCTTGCCATGTAGCTTCAAATTACTCTCTCGCCCCTCCATATGGCTTTACTTTCTTGCCTCTTTATGTCAAAGTACTTGCACATTTAAATCTAGTTGACAACAATTACAACCCATATAAGGTTGTAGGAATAACAATCTCTCCCTTAGTAATTGTTGGCAACACTCATAACAAAAGCTATTATGCAGCAATTACAACTCCCTTTAAATATGTACTCCCTCTTTCTTAACAACTCCCCCAGTACTATTGCTTCTCTCCCCCTTTGCCAACCAATTACAAAAATACTCATAAAGTAGAGATGGAGGATTCACCTAAACTTCAGGTTTGAGGAGGCATTTGCATAAACAAACTCATTTTGTGCTTTTCAAACAACTTGTTAATGGGTCTTGGAACCAGCTCCCATGTTTCATTCTTCTTAATTTGATCCAGCTCCTCATTGATAGCTTTGACCCAGGCTTTGTCTTGTGTAACCTCTTCAATAGATTTAGCTTTAACTTGTGAGAGTAAAGCAGTAGCTCCCACAATTCTTCTTCTTATTATAACTCCTGTTGATGGGTCACTTATAATCTAATTTCCTTGATGAGCACTGGTCTATGTTTTCTTTGTCCTTCTTTCTTGCACAGTCTTAGTTGCAAGAGGATCTCTTTGTTCATCTTCAGACTCACTCTTTTTTGAGTATGAACTTACTTCTTGTTCCTTTTCTTCAGGTTGGTTTGATTCTTCATCTACATTGAAGTCATCTTCTTTATTGTCCTCAACTTCTCCATTATGTATTGTTTTCCAGTTCTCATCTATTCTCACATCACTAGATGAGAACTCTATAACCTTTCGTCTTTGCTGAGTATCTCACAAAGATGCCTTATTCAGACATAGCATTGAATTTTTCCAAGTTTTGCTCCTTGTTCTTCACAAAACATGGGCTCCTAAAGATTCTGAGATACTTGGTTATTGTCTTCCTCCCACTTTATAGTTCATATGGAGTCTTATCAATATTGAGCCTTGGTAAGACTCTATTCAATAGATGTACAACTATAAATATTGCTTCTATCCAAAATATTGTGTAAAGCTTGGATTCCAGCAATAGAGTTCTTGCCATTTCAACATCTCTATTTTTCCTTTCTACCACCCCATT